>JBBPBS010000167.1:984800-1014247 GCA_037974835.1 Cicer judaicum
TTTTTTGTGTCATTGGATGAATGATTAGGTCATTTTCGACCTCCCTAGGCTAATTCTTATCCAATTAGGGTTTATAAACAATCTTGTGCATCCAATAGGTGTTTTTGTGTCATTGGATGAAAAATTACGTCATTTACGTCCTCCCTAGGCTATTTCTTGTCCAATTAGGGTTTTTTAACCAATCTTGTTCATCCAATAGGTGTTTTCTGTCATTGGATGAACAATTAGGTCATTTTCGTCCTCCCTAGGCTAATTCTTGTCCAATTAGGGTTTGTAACCAATCTTGTGCATCCAATAGGTGTTTTTGTGTCATTGGATGAATGTTTAGGTCATTTTCGTCCTCCCTACACTTAATCTTGTCCAATTAGGGTTTTTAACCATTCTTGTGCATCCAATAGGTATTTTTGTGTCATTGGATGAATGTTTAGGTCATTTTCGTCCTCCCTACACTTAATCTTGTCCAATTAGGGTTTTTAACCAATCTTGTACATCCAATAGGTGTTTTGTGTCATTGGATGAACATTTAGGTCATTTTTGTCCTCCGTAAACTTAATGTTGTCCAATTAGGGTTCTAACCAATCTTGTGCATCCAATAGGTGTTTTTGTGTCATTGGATGAATGTTTAGGTCATTTTCGTCCTCCCTACACTTAATCTTGTCCAATTAGGGTTTTTAACCAATCTTGTACATCCAATAGGTGTTTTGTGTCATTGGATGAACATTTAGGTCATTTTTGTCCTCCGTAAACTTAATCTTGTCCAATTAGGGTTTCTAACCAATCTTGTGCATCCAATAGGTGTTTTTTGTGTCATTGGATGAATGATTAGGTCATTTTCGACCTCCCTAGGCTAATTCTTATCCAATTAGGGTTTGTAACCAATCTTGTGCATCCAATAGGTGTTTTTGTGTCATTGGATGAATGTTTAGGTCATTTTCGTCCTCCCTACACTTAATCTTGTCCAATTAGGGTTTTTAACCATTCTTGTGCATCCAATAGGTGTTTTTGTGTCATTGGATGAATGTTTAGGTCATTTTCGTGCTCCCTACACTTAATCTTGTCCAATTAGGGTTTTTAACCAATCTTGTACATCCAATAGGTGTTTTGTGTCATTGGATGAACATTTAGGTCATTTTTGTCCTCCGTAAACTTAATGTTGTCCAATTAGGGTTTCTAACCAATCTTGTGCATCCAATAGGTGTTTTTGTGTCATTGGATGAAGATTTAGGTCATTTTCGTCCTCCCTACACTTAATCTTGTCCAATTAGGGTTTCTAACCAATCTTGTGCATCCAATAGGTGTTTTTTGTATCATTGGATGAATGATTAGGTCATTTTCGACCTCCCTAGGCTAATTCTTATCCAATTAGGGTTTTTAACCAATCTTGTGCATCCAATAGGTGTTTTTGTGTCATCGAATGAATATTTAAGTCATTTTCATCCTCCCTAGGCTTATGCTTGTCCAATTAGGGTTCCTAACCAATCTTGTGCATCCAATAGGTGTTTTTGTGTCATTGGGTGAAAAATTACGTCATTTACGTCCTCCCTAGGCTAATTCTTGTCCAATTAGGATTTTTTAACCAATCTTGTGCATCCAATAGGTGTTTTGTGTCATTGGATGAACAATTAGGTCATTTTCGTCCTCCCTAGGCTAATTCTTGTCCAATTAGGGTTTGTAACCAATCTTGTGCATCCAATAGGTGTTTTTGTGTCATTGGATGAATGTTTAGGTCATTTTCGTCCTCCCTACACTTAATCTTGTCCAATTAGGGTTTTTAACCATTCTTGTGCATCCAATAGGTGTTTTTGTGTCATTGGATGAATGTTTAGGTCATTTTCGTCCTCCCTACACTTAATCTTGTCCAATTAGGGATTTTAACCTATCTTGTACATCCAATAGGTGTTTTGTGTCATTGGATGAACATTTAGGTCATTTTTATCCTCCGTAAACTTAATGTTGTCCAATTAGGGTTTCTAACCAATCTTGTGCATCCAATAGGTGTTTTTGTGTCATTGGATGAACATTTAGGTTATTTTCGTCCTCCGTAAACTTAATCTTGTCCAATTAGGGTTTCTAACCAATCTTGTGCATCCAATAGGTGTTTTTTGTGTCATTGGATGAATGATTAGGTCATTTTCGACCTCCCTAGGCTAATTCTTATCCAATTAGGGTTTTTAACCAATCTTGTGCATCCAATAGGTGTTTTTGTGTCATCGAATGAATATTTAAGTCATTTTCATCCTCCCTAGGCTTATGCTTGTCCAATTAGGGTTTCTAACCAATCTTGTGCATCCAATAGGTGTTTTTGTGTCATTGGATGAAAAATTACGTCATTTACGTCCTCCATAGGTTAATTCTTGTCCAATTAGGGTTTTTTAACCAATCTTGTGCATCCAATAGGTGTTTTGTGTCATTGGATGAACAATTAGGTCATTTTCGTCCTCCCTAGGCTAATTCTTGTCCAATTAGGGTTTGTAACCAATCTTGTGCATCCAATAGGTGTTTTTGTGTCATTGGATGAATGTTTAGGTCATTTTCGTCCTCCCTACACTTAATCTTGTCCAATTAGGGTTTTTAAGCATTCTTGTGCATCCAATAGGTGTTTTTGTGTCATTGGATGAATGTTTAGGTCATTTTCGTCCTCCCTACACTTAATCTTGTCCAATTAGGGTTTTTAACCAATCTTGTACATCCAATAGGTGTTTTGTGTCATTGGATGAACACTTAGGTCATTTTTGTCCTCCGTAAACTTAATCTTGTCCAATTAGGGTTTTTAACCAATCTTGTGCATCCAATAGGTGTTTTTGTGTCATTGGATGAATGTTTAGGTCATTTTCGTCCTCCCTACACTTAATCTTGTCCAATTAAGGTTTTTAAGCATTCTTGTGCATCCAATAGGTGTTTTTGTGTCATTGGATGAATGTTTAGGTCATTTTCGTCCTCCCTACACTTAATCTTGTCCAATTAGGGTTTTTAAGCATTCTTGTGCATCCAATAGGTGTTTTTGTGTCATTGGATGAATGTTTAGGTCATTTTCGTCCTCCCTACACTTAATCTTGTCCAATTAGGGTTTTTAACCAATCTTGTACATCCAATAGGTGTTTTGTGTCATTGGATGAACACTTAGGTCATTTTTGTCCTCCAAAATACTTAATCTTGTCCAATTAGGGTTTCTAACCAATCTTGTGCATCCAATAGGTGTTTTTGTGTCATTGGATGAAAAATTACGTCATTTACGTCCTCCCTAGGCTAATTCTTGTCCAATTAGGGTTTTTTAACCAATCTTGTGCATCCAATAGGTGTTTTGTGTCATTGGATGAACAATTAGGTCATTTTCGTCCTCCCTAGGCTAATTCTTGTCCAATTAGGGTTTGTAACCAATCTTGTGCATCCAATAGGTGTTTTTGTGTCATTGGATGAATGTTTAGGTCATTTTCGTCGTCCCTACACTTAATCTTGTCAAATTAGGGTTTTTAACCATTCTTGTGCATCCAATAGGTGTTTTTGTGTCATTGGATGAATGTTTAGGTCATTTTCGTCCTCCCTACACTTAATCTTGTCCAATTAGGGTTTTTAACCAATCTTGTACATCCAATAGGTGTTTTCTGTCATTGGATGAACATTTAGGTCATTTTTGTCCTCCGTAAACTTAATATTGTCCAATTAGGGTTCTAACCAATCTTGTGCATCCAATAGGTGTTTTTGTGTCATTGGATGAACATTTAGGTCATTTTCGTCCTCCCTACACTTAATCTTGTCCAATTAGGGTTTCTAACCAATCTTGTGCATCCAATAGGTGTTTTTTGTGTCATTGGATGAATGATTAGGTCATTTTCGACGTCCCTAGGCTAATTCTTATCCAATTAGGGTTTTTAAACAATCTTGTGCATCCAATAGGTGTTTTTGTGTCATTGGATGAAAAATTACGTCATTTACGTCCTCCCTAGGCTAATTCTTGTCCAATTAGGATTTTTTAACCAATCTTGTGCATCCAATAGGTGTTTTGTGTCATTGGATGAACAATTAGGTCATTTTCGTCCTCCCTAGGCTAATTCTTGTCCAATTAGGGTTTGTAACCAATCTTGTGCATCCAATAGGTGTTTTTGTATCATTGGATGAATGTTTAGGTCATTTTCGTCCTCCCTACACTTAATCTTGTCCAATTAGGGTTTTTAACCATTCTTGTGCATCCAATAGGTGTTTTTGTGTCATTGGATGAATGTTTAGGTCATTTTCGTCCTCCCTACACTTAATCTTGTCCAATTAGGGTTTTTAACCAATCTTGTACATCCAATAGGTGTTTTGTGTCATTGGATGAACATTTAGGTCATTTTTGTCCTCCGTAAACTTAATGTTGTCCAATTAGGGTTTCTAACCAATCTTGTGCATCCAATAGGTGTTTTTGTGTCATTGGATGAACATTTAGGTCATTTTCGTCCTCCCTACACTTAATCTTGTCCAATTAGGGTTTCTAACCAATCTTGTGCATCCAATAGGTGTTTTTTGTGTCATTGGATGAATGATTAGGTCATTTTCGACCTCCCTAGGCTAATTCTTATCCAATTAGGGTTTTTAACCATCTTGTGCATCCAATAGGTGTTTTTGTGTCATCAAATGAATATTTAAGTCATTTTCATCCTCCCTAGGCTTATGCTTGTCCAATTAGGGTTTCTAACCAATCTTGTGCATCCAATAGGTGTTTTTGTGTCATTGGATGAAAAATTACGTCATTTACGTCCTCCCTAGGTTAATTCTTGTCCAATTAGGGTTTTTTAACCAATCTTGTGCATCCAATAGGTGTTTTGTGTCATTGGATGAACAATTATGTCATTTTCGTCCTCCCTAGGCTAATTCTTGTCCAATTAGGGTTTGTAACCAATCTTGTGCATCCAATAGGTGTTTTTGTGTCATTGGATGAATGTTTAGGTCATTTTCGTCCTCCCTACACTTAATCTTGTCCAATTAGGGTTTTTAACCATTCTTGTGCATCCAATAGGTGTTTTTGTGTCATTGGATGAATATTTACGTCATATTCGTCCTCCCTACACTTAATCTTGTCCAATTAGGGTTTGTAACCAATCTTGTGCATCCAATAGGTGTTTTTGTGTCATTGGATGAATGTTTAGGTCATTTTCGTCCTCCCTACACTTAATCTTGTCCAATTAGGGTTTTTAACCATTCTTGTGCATCCAATAGGTGTTTTTGTGTCATTGGATGAATGTTTAGGTCATTTTCGTCCTCCCTACACTTAATCTTGTCCAATTAGGGTTTTTAACCTATCTTGTACATCCAATAGGTGTTTTGTGTCATTGGATGAACATTTAGGTCATTTTTGTCCTCCGTAAACTTAATGTTGTCCAATTAGGGTTTCTAACCAATCTTGTGCATCCAATAGGTGTTTTTGTGTCATTGGATGAACATTTAGGTCATTTTCGTCCTCCCTACACTTAATCTTGTCCAATTAAGGTTTCTAACCAATCTTGTGCATCCAATAGGTGTTTTTTGTGTCATTGGATGAATGATTAGGTCATTTTCGACCTCCCTAGGCTAATTCTTATCCAATTAGGGTTTTTAACCAATCTTGTGCATCCAATAGGTGTTTTTGTGTCATCAAATGAATATTTAAGTCATTTTCATCCTCCCTAGGCTTAATCTTGTCCAATTATGGTTTCTAACCAATCTTGTGCATCCAATAGGTGTTTTTGTGTCATTGGATGAAAAATTACGTCATTTACGTCCTCCCTAGGTTAATTCTTGTCCAATTAGGGTTTTTTAACCAATCTTGTGCATCCAATAGGTGTTTTGTGTCATTGGATGAACAATTATGTCATTTTCGTCCTCCCTAGGCTAATTCTTGTCCAATTAGGGTTTGTAACCAATCTTGTGCATCCAATAGGTGTTTTTGTGTCATTGGATGAATGTTTAGGTCATTTTCGTCCTCCCTACACTTAATCTTGTCCAATTAGGGTTTTTAACCATTCTTGTGCATCCAATAGGTGTTTTTGTGTCATTGGATGAATATTTACGTCATATTCGTCCTCCCTACACTTAATCTTGTCCAATTAGGGTTTGTAACCAATCTTGTGCATCCAATAGGTGTTTTTGTGTCATTGGATGAATGTTTAGGTCATTTTCGTCCTCCCTACACTTAATCTTGTCCAATTAGGGTTTTTAACCATTCTTGTGCATCCAATAGGTGTTTTTGTGTCATTGGATGAATGTTTAGGTCATTTTCGTCCTCCCTACACTTAATCTTGTCCAATTAGGGTTTTTAACCTATCTTGTACATCCAATAGGTGTTTTGTGTCATTGGATGAACATTTAGGTCATTTTTGTCCTCCGTAAACTTAATATTGTCCAATTAGGGTTCTAACCAATCTTGTGCATCCAATAGGTGTTTTTGTGTCATTGGATGAACATTTAGGTCATTTTCGTCCTCCCTACACTTAATCTTGTCCAATTAGGGTTTCTAACCAATCTTGTGCATCCAATAGGTGTTTTTTGTGTCATTGGATGAATGATTAGGTCATTTTCGACGTCCCTAGGCTAATTCTTATCCAATTAGGGTTTTTAAACAATCTTGTGCATCCAATAGGTGTTTTTGTGTCATTGGATGAAAAATTACGTCATTTACGTCCTCCCTAGGCTAATTCTTGTCCAATTAGGATTTTTTAACCAATCTTGTGCATCCAATAGGTGTTTTGTGTCATTGGATGAACAATTAGGTCATTTTCGTCCTCCCTAGGCTAATTCTTGTCCAATTAGGGTTTGTAACCAATCTTGTGCATCCAATAGGTGTTTTTGTATCATTGGATGAATGTTTAGGTCATTTTCGTCCTCCCTACACTTAATCTTGTCCAATTAGGGTTTTTAACCATTCTTGTGCATCCAATAGGTGTTTTTGTGTCATTGGATGAATGTTTAGGTCATTTTCGTCCTCCCTACACTTAATCTTGTCCAATTAGGGTTTTTAACCAATCTTGTACATCCAATAGGTGTTTTGTGTCATTGGATGAACATTTAGGTCATTTTTGTCCTCCGTAAACTTAATGTTGTCCAATTAGGGTTTCTAACCAATCTTGTGCATCCAATAGGTGTTTTTGTGTCATTGGATGAACATTTAGGTCATTTTCGTCCTCCCTACACTTAATCTTGTCCAATTAGGGTTTCTAACCAATCTTGTGCATCCAATAGGTGTTTTTTGTGTCATTGGATGAATGATTAGGTCATTTTCGACCTCCCTAGGCTAATTCTTATCCAATTAGGGTTTTTAACCATCTTGTGCATCCAATAGGTGTTTTTGTGTCATCAAATGAATATTTAAGTCATTTTCATCCTCCCTAGGCTTATGCTTGTCCAATTAGGGTTTCTAACCAATCTTGTGCATCCAATAGGTGTTTTTGTGTCATTGGATGAAAAATTACGTCATTTACGTCCTCCCTAGGTTAATTCTTGTCCAATTAGGGTTTTTTAACCAATCTTGTGCATCCAATAGGTGTTTTGTGTCATTGGATGAACAATTAGGTCATTTTCGTCCTCCCTAGGCTAATTCTTGTCCAATTAGGGTTTGTAACCAATCTTGTGCATCCAATAGGTGTTTTTGTGTCATTGGATGAATGATTAGGTCATTTTCGACCTCCCTAGGCTAATTCTTATCCAATTAGGGTTTTTAACCAATCTTGTGCATCCAATAGGTGTTTTTGTGTCATCGAATGAATATTTAAGTCATTTTCATCCTCCCTAGGCTTATGCTTGTCCAATTAGGGTTTCTAACCCATCTTGTGCATCCAATAGGTTTTTTTGTGTCATTGGATGAAAAATTACGTCATTTACGTCCTCCCTAGGTTAATTCTTGTCCAATTAGGGTTTTTTAACCAATCTTGTGCATCCAATAGGTGCTTTGTGTCATTGGATGAACAATTAGGTCATTTTCGTCCTCCCTAAGCTAATTCTTGTCCAATTAGGGTTTTTAACCAATCTTGTGCATCCAATAGGTGTTTTTGTGTCATTGGATGAATGTTTAGGTCATTTTCGTCCTCCCTACACTTAATCTTGTCCAATTAAGGTTTTTAAGCATTCTTGTGCATCCAATAGGTGTTTTTGTGTCATTGGATGAATGTTTAGGTCATTTTCGTCCTCCCTACACTTAATCTTGTCCAATTAGGGTTTTTAAGCATTCTTGTGCATCCAATAGGTGTTTTTGTGTCATTGGATGAATGTTTAGGTCATTTTCGTGTTCCCTACACTTAATCTTGTCCAATTAGGGTTTTTAACCAATCTTGTACATCCAATAGGTGTTTTGTGTCATTGGATGAACATTTAGGTCATTTTTGTCCTCCGTAAACTTAATGTTGTCCAGTTAGGGTTCTAACCAATCTTGTGCATCCAATAGGTGTTTTTGTGTCATTGGATGAACATTTAGGTCATTTTCGTCCTCCATACACTTAATCTTGTCCAATTAGGGTTTCTAACCAATCTTGTGCATCCAATAGGTGTTTTTTGTGTCATTGGATGAATGATTAGGTCATTTTCGACCTCCCTAGGCTAATTCTTATCCAATTAGGGTTTTTAACCAATCTTGTGCATCCAATAGGTGTTTTTGTGTCATTGGATGAAAAATTACGTCAATTACGTCCTCCCTAGTCTAATTCTTGTCCAATTAGGGTTTTTTAACCAATCTTGTGCATCCAATAGGTGTTTTTGTGTCATTGGATGAATGTTTAGGTCATTTTCGTCCTCCCTACACTTATTCTTGTCCAATTAGGGTTTTTAACCATTCTTGTGCATCCAATAGGTGTTTTTGTGTCATTGGATGAATGTTTAGGTCATTTTCGTCCTCCCTACACTTAATCTTGTCCAATTAGGGTTTTTAACCAATCTTGTACATCCAATAGGTGTTTTGTGTCATTGGATGAACATTTAGGTCATTTTTGTCCTCCGTAAACTTAATCTTGTCCAATTAGGGTTTCTAACCAATCTTGTGCATCCAATAGGTGTTTTTGTGTCATCGGATGAACATTTAGTTCATTTTCATCCTTCCCAGGCTTATGCTTGTCCAATTAGGGTTTCTAACCAATCTTGTGCATCCAATAGGTGTTTTTGTGTCATCGGATGAACATTTAGGTCATTTTCATCCTTCCTAGGCTTATGCTTGTCCAATTAGGGTTTCTAACCAATCTTGTGCATCCAATAGGTGTTTTTGTGTCATTGGATGAAAAATTACGTCATTTACGTCCTCCCTAGGCTAATTCTTGTCCAATTAGGGTTTTTTAACCAATCTTGTGCATCCAATAGGTGTTTTGTGTCATTGGATGAACAATTAGGTCATTTTCTTCCTCCCTAGGCTAATTCTTGTCCAATTAGGGTTTTTAACCAATCTTGTGCATCCAATAGGTGTTTTTGTGTCATTGGATGAATGTTTAGGTCATTTTCGTCCTCCCTACACTTAATCTTGTCCAATTAGGGTTTTTAACCATTCTTGTGCATCCAATAGGTGTTTTTGTGTCATTGGATGAATGTTTAGGTCATTTTCGTCCTCCCTACACTTAATCTTGTCCAATTAGGGTTTTTAACCAATCTTGTGCATCCAATAGGTTTGTGTCATTGGATGAACATTTAGGTCATTTTTGTCCTCCGTAAACTTAATGTTGTCCAATTAGGGTTTCTAACCAATCTTGTGCATCCAATAAGTGTTTTTGAGTCAATGGATGAACATTTAGGTCATTTTCGTCCTCCCTACACTTAATCTTGTCCAGTTAGGGTTTCTAACCAATCTTGTGCATCCAATAGGTGTTTTTTGTGTCATTGGATGAATGATTAGGTCATTTTCGACCTCCCTAGGCTAATTCTTATCCAATTAGGGTTTTTAACCAATCTTGTGCATCCAATAGGTGTTTTTGTGTCATTGGATGAATGTTTAGGTCATTTTCGTCCTCCCTACACTTAATCTTGTCCAATTAGGGTTTTTAACCAATCTTGTACATCCAATAGGTGTTTTTGTGTCATTGGATGAAAAATTACGTCATTTACGTCCTCCCTAGGCTAATTCTTGTCCAATTAGGGTTTTTTAACCAATCTTGTGCATCCAATAGGTGTTTTGTGTCATTGGATGAACAATTAGGTCATTTTCGTCCTCCCTAGGCTAATTCTTGTCCAATTAGGGTTTTTAACCAATCTTGTGCATCCAATAGGTGTTTTTGTGTCATTGGATGAATGTTTAGGTCATTTTCGTCCTCCCTACACTTAATCTTGTCCAATTAAGGTTTTTAAGCATTCTTGTGCATCCAATAGGTGTTTTTGTGTCATTGGATGAATGTTTAGGTCATTTTCGTCCTCCCTACACTTAATCTTGTCCAATTAGGGTTTTTAAGCATTCTTGTGCATCCAATTGGTGTTTTTGTGTCATTGGATGAATGTTTAGGTCATTTTCGTCCTCCCTACACTTAATCTTGTCCAATTAGGGTTTTTAACCAATCTTGTACATCCAATAGGTGTTTTGTGTCATTGGATGAACACTTAGGTCATTTTTGTCCTCCGTAAACTTAATCTTGTCCAATTAGGGTTTCTACCCAATCTTTGCATCCAATAGGTGTTTTTGTGTCATTGGATGAAAAATTACGTCATTTACGTCCTCCCTAGGCTAATTCTTGTCCAATTAGGGTTTTTTAACCAATCTTGTGCATCCAATAGGTGTTTTGTGTCATTGGATGAACAATTAGGTCATTTTCGTCCTCCCTAGGCTAATTCTTGTCCAATTAGGGTTTGTAACCAATCTTGTGCATCCAATAGGTGTTTTTGTGTCATTGGATGAATGTTTAGGTCATTTTCTTCGTCCCTACACTTAATCTTGTCAAATTAGGGTTTTTAACCATTCTTGTGCATCCAATAGGTGTTTTTGTGTCATTGGATGAATGTTTAGGTCATTTTCGTCCTCCCTACACTTAATCTTGTCCAATTAGGGTTTTTAACCAATCTTGTACATCCAATAGGTGTTTTGTGTCATTGGATGAACATTTAGGTCATTTTTGTCCTCCGTAAACTTAATGTTGTCCAATTAGGGTTCTAACCAATCTTGTGCATCCAATAGGTGTTTTTGTGTCATTGGATGAACATTTAGGTCATTTTCGTCCTCCCTACACTTAATCTTGTCCAATTAGGGTTTCTAACCAATCTTGTGCATCCAATAGGTGTTTTTTGTGTCATTGGAGGAATGATTAGGTCATTTTCGACCTCCCTAGGCTAATTCTTATCCAATTAGGGTTTTTAACCAATCTTGTGCATCCAATAGGTGTTTTTGTGTCATTGGATGAAAAATTACGTCAATTACGTCCTCCCTAGTCTAATTCTTGTCCAATTAGGGTTTTTTAACCAATCTTGTGCATCCAATAGGTGTTTTTGTGTCATTGGATGAATGTTTAGGTCATTTTCGTCCTCCCTACACTTAATCTTGTCCAATTAGGGTTTTTAACCATTCTTGTGCATCCAATAGGTGTTTTTGTGTCATTAAATGAATGTTTAGGTCATTTTCGTCCTCCCTACACTTAATCTTGTCCAATTAGGGTTTTTAACCAATCTTGTACATCCAATAGGTGTTTTGTGTCATTGGATGAACATTTAGGTCATTTTTGTCCTCCGTAAACTTAATGTTGTCCAATTAGGGTTTCTAACCAATCTTGTGCATCCAATAGGTGTTTTTGTGTCATTGGATGAAGATTTAGGTCATTTTCGTCCTCCCTACACTTAATCTTGTCCAATTAGGGTTTCTAACCAATCTTGTGCATCCAATAGGTGTTTTTTGTGTCATTGGATGAATGATTAGGTCATTTTCGTCCTCCCTAGGCTAATTCTTATCCAATTAGGGTTTTTAACCAATCTTGTGCATCCAATAGGTGTTTTTGTGTCATCGAATGAATATTTAAGTCATTTTCATCCTCCCTAGGCTTATGCTTGTCCAATTAGGGTTTCTAACCAATCTTGTGCATCCAATAGGTGTTTTTGTGTCATTGGATGAAAGATTACGTCATTTACGTCCTCCCTAGGTTAATTCTTGTCCAATTAGGGTTTTCTAACCAATCTTGTGCATCCAATAGGTGTTTTGTGTCATTGGATGAACAATTAGGTCATTTTCGTCCTCCCTAGGCTAATTCTTGTCCAATTAGGGTTTTTAACCATTCTTGTGCATCCAATAGGTGTTTTTGTGTCATTGGATGAATGTTTAGGTCATTTTCGTCCTCCCTACACTTAATCTTGTCCAATTAGGGTTTTTAACCATTCTTGTGCATCCAATAGGTGTTTTTGTGTCATTGGATGAATGTTTAGGTCATTTTCGTCCTCCCTACACTTAATCTTGTCCAATTAGGGTTTTTAACCTATCTTGTACATCCAATAGGTGTTTTGTGTCATTGGATGAACATTTAGGTCATTTTTGTCCTCCTTAAACTTAATGTTGTCCAATTAGGGTTTCTAACCAATCTTGTGCATCCAATAGGTGTTTTTGTGTCATTGGATGAACATTTAGGTCATTTTCGTCCTCCCTACACTTAATCTTGTCCAATTAGGGTTTCTAACCAATCTTGTGCATCCAATAGGTGTTTTTTGTGTCATTGGATAAATGATTAGGTCATTTTCGACCTCCCTAGGCTAATTCTTATCCAATTAGGGTTTTTAACCAATCTTGTGCATCCAATAGGTATTTTTGTATCATCGAATGAATATTTAAGTCATTTTCATCCTCCCTAGGCTTATGCTTGTCCAATTAGGGTTTCTAACCAATCTTGTGCATCCAATAGGTGTTTTTGTGTCATTGGATGAAAAATTACGTCATTTACGTCCTCCCTAGGTTAATTCTTGTCCAATTAGGGTTTTTTAACCAATCTTGTGCATCCAATAGGTGCTTTGTGTCATTGGATGAACAATTAGGTCATTTTCGTCCTCCCTAGGCTAATTCTTGTCCAATTAGGGTTTTTAACCAATCTTGTGCATCCAATAGGTGTTTTTGTGTCATTGGATGAATGTTTAGGTCATTTTCGTCCTCCCTACACTTAATCTTGTCCAATTAAGGTTTTTAAGCATTCTTGTGCATCCAATAGGTGTTTTTGTGTCGTTGGATGAATGTTTAGGTTATTTTCGTCCTCCCTACACTTAATCTTGTCCAATTAGGGTTTTTAAGCATTCTTGTGCATCCAATAGGTGTTTTTGTGTCATTGGATGAATGTTTAGGTCATTTTCGTCCTCCATACACTTAATCTTGTCCAATTAGGGTTTTTAACCAATCTTGTACATCCAATAGGTGTTTTGTGTCATTGGATGAACACTTAGGTCATTTTTGTCCTCCGTAAACTTAATCTTGTCCAATTAGGGTTTCTAACCAATCTTGTGCATCCAATAGGTGTTTTTGTGTCATTGGATGAAAAATTACGTCATTTACGTCCTCCCTAGGCAAATTCTTGTCCAATTAGGGTTTTTTAACCAATCTTGTGCATCCAATAGGTGTTTTGTGTCATTGGATGAACAATTAGGTCATTTTCGTCCTCCCTAGGCTAATTCTTGTCCAATTAGGGTTTGTAACCAATCTGGTGCATCCAATAGGTGTTTTTGTGTCATTGGATGAATGTTTAGGTCATTTTCGTCCTCCCTACACTTAATCTTGTCCAATTAGGGTTTTTAACCATTCTTGTGCATCCAATAGGTGTTTTTGTGTCATTGGATGAATGTTTAGGTCATTTTCGTCCTCCCTACACTTAATCTTGTCCAATTAGGGTTTTTAACCAATCTTGTACATCCAATAGGTGTTTTGTGTCATTGGATGAACATTTAGGTCATTTTTGTCCTCCGTAAACTTAATGTTGTCCAATTAGGGTTCTAACCAATCTTGTGCATCCAATAGGTGTTTTTGTGTCATTGGATGAACATTTAGGTCATTTTCGTCCTCCATACACTTAATCTTGTCCAATTAGGGTTTCTAACCAATCTTGTTCATCCAATAGGTGTTTTTTGTGTCATTGGATGAATGATTAGGTCATTTTCGACCTCCCTAGGCTAATTCTTATCCAATTAGGGTTTTTAACCAATCTTGTGCATCCAATAGGTGTTTTTGTGTCATTGGATGAAAAATTACGTGAATTACGTCCTCCCTAGTCTAATTCTTGTCCAATTAGGGTTTTTTAACCAATCTTGTGCATCCAATAGGTGTTTTTGTGTCATTGGATGAATGTTTAGGTCATTTTCGTCCTCCCTACACTTAATCTTGTCCAATTAGGGTTTTTAACCATTCTTGTGCATCCAATAGGTGTTTTTGTGTCATTGGATGAATGTTTAGGTCATTTTCGTCCTCCCTACACTTAATCTTGTCCAATTAGGGTTTTTAACCAATCTTGTACATCCAATAGGTGTTTTGTGTCATTGGATGAACATTTAGGTCATTTTTGTCCTCCGTAAACTTAATCTTGTCCAATTAGGGTTTCTAACCAATCTTGTGCATCCAATAGGTGTTTTTGTGTCATTGGATGAACATTTAGGTCATTTTTGTCCTCCGTAAACTTAATCTTGTCCAATTAGGGTTTCTAACCAATCTTGTGCATCCAATAGGTGTTTTTGTGTCATTGGATGAACATTTAGGTCATTTTCGTCCTCCCTACACTTAATCTTGTCCAATTAGGGTTTCTAACCAATCTTGTGCATCCAATAGGTGTTTTTTGTGTCATTGGATGAATGATTAGGTCATTTTCGACCTCCCTAGGCTAATTCTTATCCAATTAGGGTTTTTAACCAATATTGTGCATCCAATAGGTGATTTTGTGTCATCGAATGAATATTTAAGTCATTTTCATCCTCCCTAGGCTTATGCTTGTCCAATTAGGGTTTCTAACCAATCTTGTGCATCCAATAGGTGTTTTTGTGTCATTGGATGAAAAATTACGTCATTTACGTCCTCCCTAGGCTAATTCTTGTCCAATTAGGGTTTTTTAACCAATCTTGTGCATCCAATAGGTGTTTTGTGTCATTGGATGAACAATTAGGTCATTTTCGTCCTCCCTAGGCTAATTCTTGTCCAATTAGGGTTTGTAACCAATCTTGTGCATCCAATAGGTGTTTTTGTGTCATTGGATGAATGTTTAGGTCATTTTCGTCGTCCCTACACTTAATCTTGTCAAATTAGGGTTTTTAACCATTCTTGTGCATCCAATAGGTGTTTTTGTGTCATTGGATGAATGTTTAGGTCATTTTCGTCCTCCCTACACTTAATCTTGTCCAATTAGGGTTTTTAACCAATCTTGTACATCCAATAGGTGTTTTGTGTCATTGGATGAACATTTAGGTCATTTTTGTCCTCCGTAAACTTAATATTGTCCAATTAGGGTTCTAACCAATCTTGTGCATCCAATAGGTGTTTTTGTGTCATTGGATGAACATTTAGGTCATTTTCGTCCTCCCTACACTTAATCTTGTCCAATTAGGGTTTCTAACCAATCTTGTGCATCCAATAGGTGTTTTTTGTGTCATTGGATGAATGATTAGGTCATTTTCGACCTCCCTAGGCTAATTCTTATCCAATTAGGGTTTTTAACCAATCTTGTGCATCCAATAGGTGTTTTTGTGTCATCAAATGAATATTTAAGTCATTTTCATCCTCCCTAGGCTTAATCTTGTCCAATTAGGATTTCTAACCAATCTTGTGCATCCAATAGGTGTTTTTGTGTCATTGGATGAAAAATTACGTCATTTACGTCCTCCCTAGGTTAATTCTTGTCCAATTAGGGTTTTTTAACCAATCTTGTGCATCCAATAGGTGTTTTGTGTCATTGGATGAACAATTATGTCATTTTCGTCCTCCCTAGGCTAATTCTTGTCCAATTAGGGTTTGTAACCAATCTTGTGCATCCAATAGGTGTTTTTGTGTCATTGGATGAATGTTTAGGTCATTTTCGTCCTCCCTACACTTAATCTTGTCCAATTAGGGTTTTTAACCAATCTTGTGCATCCAATAGGTGTTTTTGTGTCATCGGATGAACATTTAGGTCATTTTCATCCTCCCTAGGCTTATGCTTGTCCAATTAGGGTTTCTAACCAATCTTGTGCATCCAATAGGTGTTTTTGTGTCATTGGATGAAAAATAACGTCATTTACGTCCTCCCTAGGTTAATTCTTGTCCAATTATGGTTTTTTAACCAATCTTGTGCATCCAACAGGTGTTTTGTGTCATTGGATAACAATTAGGTCATTTTCGTCCTCCCTAGGCTAATTCTTGTCCAATTAGGGTTTTTAACCAATCTTGTGCATCCAATAGGTGTTTTTGTGTCATTGGATGAATGTTTATGTCATTTTCTTCCTCCCAACACTTATTCTTGTCCAATTAGGGTTTTTAACCAATCTTGTGCATCCAATAGGTGTTTTTGTGTCATCGGATGAACATTTAGGTCATTTTCATCCTCCCTAGGCTTATGCTTGTCCAATTAGGGTTTCTAACCAATCTTGTGCATCCAATAGGTGTTTTTGTGTCATTGGATAAAAAATAACGTCATTTACGTCCTCCCTTGGCTAATTCTTGTCCAATTAGGGTTTTTTAACCAATCTTGTGCATCCAATAGGTGTTTTGTGTCATTGGATGAACAATTAGGTCATTTTCGTCCTCCCTAGGCTAATTCTTGTCTAATTAGGGTTTTTAACCAATCTTGTGCATCCAATAGGTGTTTTTGTGTCATTGGATGAATGTTTAGGTCATTTTCGTCCTCCCTACACTTAATCTTGTCCAATTAGGATTTTTAACCATTCTTGTGCATCCAATAGGTGTTTTTGTGTCATTGGATGAATGTTTAGGTCATTTTCGTCCTCCCTACATTTAAACTTGTCCAATTAGGGTTTTTAACCAATCTTGTACATCCAATAGGTGTTTTGTGTCATTGGATGAACATTTAGGTCATTTTTGTCCTCCGTAAACTTAATCTTGTCCAATTAGGGTTTCTAACCAATCTTGTGCATCCAATAGGTGTTTTTGTGTCATTGGATGAACATTTAGGTCATTTTTGTCCTCCGTAAACTTAATCTTGTCCAATTAGGGTTTCTAACCAATCTTGTGCATCCAATAGGTGTTTTTGTGTCATTGGATGAACATTTAGGTCATTTTCGTCCTCCCTACACTTAATCTTGTCCAATTAGGGTTTCTAACCAATCTTGTGCATCCAATAGGTGTTTTTTGTGTCATTGGATGAATGATTAGGTCATTTTCGACCTCCCTAGGCTAATTCTTATCCAATTAGGGTTTTTAACCAATCTTGTGCATCCAATAGGTGTTTTTGTGTCATCAAATGAATATTTAAGTCATTTTCATCCTCCCTAGGCTTAATCTTGTCCAATTAGGATTTCTAACCAATCTTGTGCATCCAATAGGTGTTTTTGTGTCATTGGATGAAAAATTACGTCATTTACGTCCTCCCTAGGTTAATTCTTGTCCAATTAGGGTTTTTTAACCAATCTTGTGCATCCAATAGGTGTTTTGTGTCATTGGATGAACAATTATGTCATTTTCGTACTCCCTAGGCTAATTCTTGTCCAATTAGGGTTTGTAACCAATCTTGTGCATCCAATAGGTGTTTTTGTGTCATTGGATGAATGTTTAGGTCATTTTCGTCCTCCCTACACTTAATCTTGTCCAATTAGGGTTTTTAACCATTCTTGTGCATCCAATAGGTGTTTTTGTGTCATTGGATGAATGTTTAGGTCATTTTCGTCCTCCCTACACTTAATCTTGTCCAATTAGGGTTTTTAACCAATCTTGTACATCCAATAGGTGTTTTGTGTCATTGGATGAACATTTAGGTCATTTTTGTCCTCCGTAAACTTAATGTTGTCCAATTAGGGTTCTAACCAATCTTGTGCATCCAATAGGTGTTTTTGTGTCATTGGATGAACATTTAGGTCATTTTCGTCCTCCCTACACTTAATCTTGTCCAATTAGGGTTTCTAACCAATCTTGTGCATCCAATAGGTGTTTTTTGTGTCATTGGATGAATGATTAGGTCATTTTCGACGTCCCTAGGCTAATTCTTATCCAATTAGGGTTTTTAAACAATCTTGTGCATCCAATAGGTGTTTTTGTGTCATTGGATGAAGAATTACGTCATTTACGTCCTCCCTAGGCTAATTCTTGTCCAATTAGGATTTTTTAACCAATCTTGTGCATCCAATAGGTGTTTTGTGTCATTGGATGAACAATTAGGTCATTTTCGTCCTCCCTAGGCTAATTCTTGTCCAATTAGGGTTTGTAACCAATCTTGTGCATCCAATAGGTGTTTTTGTGTCATTGGATGAATGTTTAGGTCATTTTCGTCCTCCCTACACTTAATCTTGTCCAATTAGGGTTTTTAACCATTCTTGTGCATCCAATAGGTGTTTTTGTGTCATTGGATGAATGTTTAGGTCATTTTCGTCCTCCCTACACTTAATCTTGTCCAATTAGGGTTTTTAACCTATCTTGTACATCCAATAGGTGTTTTGTGTCATTGGATGAACATTTAGGTCATTTTTGTCCTCCTTAAACTTAATGTTGTCCAATTAGGGTTTCTAACCAATCTTGTGCATCCAATAGGTGTTTTTGTGTCATTGGATGAACATTTAGGTCATTTTCGTCCTCCCTACACTTAATCTTGTCCAATTAGGGTTTCTAACCAATCTTGTGCATCCAATAGGTGTTTTTTGTGTCATTGGATAAATGATTAGGTCATTTTCGACCTCCCTAGGCTAATTCTTATCCAATTAGGGTTTTTAACCAATCTTGTGCATCCAATAGGTATTTTTGTATCATCGAATGAATATTTAAGTCATTTTCATCCTCCCTAGGCTTATGCTTGTCCAATTAGGGTTTCTAACCAATCTTGTGCATCCAATAGGTGTTTTTGTGTCATTGGATGAAAAATTACGTCATTTACGTCCTCCCTAGGTTAATTCTTGTCCAATTAGGATTTTTTAACCAATCTTGTGCATCCAATAGGTGTTTTGTGTCATTGGATGAATAATTAGGTCATTTTCGTCCTCCCTAGGCTAATTCTTGTCCAATTAGGGTTTTTAACCAATCTTGTGCATCCAATAGGTGTTTTTGTGTCATTGGATGAATGTTTAGGTCATTTTCGTCCTCCCTACGCTTAATCTTGTCCAATTAGGGTTTTTAAGCATTCTTGTGCATCCAATAGGTGTTTTTGTGTCATTGGATGAATGTTTAGGTCATTTTCGTCCTCCCTACACTTAATCTTGTCCAATTAGGGTTTTTAACCAATCTTGTACATCCAATAGGTGTTTTGTGTCATAGGATGAACATTTAGGTCATTTTTGTCCTCCGTAAACTTAATCTTGTCCAATTAGGGTTTCTAACCAATCTTGTGCATCCAATAGGTGTTTTTGTGTCATTGGATGAACATTTAGGTCATTTTCGTCCTCCCTACACTTAATCTTGTCCAATTAGGGTTTCTAACCAATCTTGTGCATCCAATAGGTGTTTTTTGTGTCATTGGATAAATGATTAGGTCATTTTCGACCTCCCTAGGCTAATTCTTATCCAATTAGGGTTTTTAACCAATCTTGTGCATCCAATAGGTATTTTTGTGTCATCGAATGAATATTTAAGTCATTTTCATCCTCCCTAGGCTTATGCTTGTCCAATTAGGGTTTCTAACCAATCTTGTGCATCCAATAGGTGTTTTTGTGTCATTGGATGAAAAATTACGTCATTTACGTCCTCCCTAGGCTAATTCTTGTCCAATTAGGGTTTTTTAACCAATCTTGTGCATCCAATAGGTGTTTTGTGTCATTGGATGAACAATTAGGTCATTTTCGTCCTCCCTAGGCTAATTCTTGTCCAATTAGGGTTTGTAACCAATCTTGTGCATCCAATAGGTGTTTTTGTGTCATTGGATGAATGTTTAGGTCATTTTCGTCGTCCCTACACTTAATCTTGTCAAATTAGGGTTTTTAACCATTCTTGTGCATCCAATAGGTGTTTTTGTGTCATTGGATGAATGTTTAGGTCATTTTCGTCCTCCCTACACTTAATCTTGTCCAATTAGGGTTTTTAACCAATCTTGTACATCCAATAGGTGTTTTGTGTCATTGGATGAACATTTAGGTCATTTTTGTCCTCCGTAAACTTAATATTGTCCAATTAGGGTTCTAACCAATCTTGTGCATCCAATAGGTGTTTTTGTGTCATTGGATGAACATTTAGGTCATTTTCGTCCTCCCTACACTTAATCTTGTCCAATTAGGGTTTCTAACCAATCTTGTGCATCCAATAGGTGTTTTTTGTGTCATTGGATGAATGATTAGGTCATTTTCGACCTCCCTAGGCTAATTCTTATCCAATTAGGGTTTTTAACCAATCTTGTGCATCCAATAGGTGTTTTTGTGTCATCAAATGAATATTTAAGTCATTTTCATCCTCCCTAGGCTTAATCTTGTCCAATTAGGGTTTCTAACCAATCTTGTGCATCCAATAGGTGTTTTTGTGTCATTGGATGAAAAATTACGTCATTTACGTCCTCCCTAGGTTAATTCTTGTCCAATTAGGATTTTTTAACCAATCTTGTGCATCCAATAGGTGTTTTGTGTCATTGGATGAATAATTAGGTCATTTTCGTCCTCCCTAGGCTAATTCTTGTCCAATTAGGGTTTTTAACCAATCTTGTGCATCCAATAGGTGTTTTTGTGTCATTGGATGAATGTTTAGGTCATTTTCGTCCTCCCTACACTTAATCTTGTCCAATTAAGGTTTTTAAGCATTCTTGTGCATCCAATAGGTGTTTTTGTGTCATTGGATGAATGTTTAGGTCATTTTCGTCCTCCCTACACTTAATCTTGTCCAATTAGGGTTTTTAACCATTCTTGTGCATCCAATAGGTGTTTTTGTGTCATTGGATGAATGTTTAGGTCATTTTCGTCCTCCCTACACTTAATCTTGTCCAATTAGGGTTTTTAAGCATTCTTGTGCATCCAATAGGTGTTTTTGTGTCATTGGATGAATGTTTAGGTCATTTTCGTCCTCCCTACACTTAATCTTGTCCAATTAGGGTTTTTAACCAATCTTGTACATCCAATAGGTGTTTTGTGTCATTGGATGAACACTTAGGTCATTTTTGTCCTCCGTAAACTTAATCTTGTCCAATTAGGGTTTTTAACCAATCTTGTGCATCCAATAGGTGTTTTTGTGTCATTGGATGAATGTTTAGGTCATTTTCGTCCTCCCTACACTTAATCTTGTCCAATTAAGGTTTTTAAGCATTCTTGTGCATCCAATAGGTGTTTTTGTGTCATTGGATGAATGTTTAGGTCATTTTCGTCCTCCCTACACTTAATCTTGTCCAATTAGGGTTTTTAAGCATTCTTGTGCATCCAATAGGTGTTTTTGTGTCATTGGATGAATGTTTAGGTCATTTTCGTCCTCCCTACACTTAATCTTGTCCAATTAGGGTTTTTAACCAATCTTGTACATCCAATAGGTGTTTTGTGTCATTGGATGAACACTTAGGTCATTTTTGTCCTCCGTAAACTTAATCTTGTCCAATTAGGGTTTCTATCCAATCTTTGCATCCAATAGGTGTTTTTGTGTCATTGGATGAAAAATTACGTCATTTACGTCCTCCCTAGGCTAATTCTTGTCCAATTAGGGTTTTTTAACCAATCTTGTGCATCCAATAGGTGTTTTGTGTCATTGGATGAACAATTAGGTCATTTTCGTCCTCCCTAGGCTAATTCTTGTCCAATTAGGGTTTGTAACCAATCTTGTGCATCCAATAGGTGTTTTTGTGTCATTGGATGAATGTTTAGGTCATTTTCGTCGTCCCTACACTTAATCTTGTCAAATTAGGGTTTTTAACCATTCTTGTGCATCCAATAGGTGTTTTTGTGTCATTGGATGAATGTTTAGGTCATTTTCGTCCTCCCTACACTTAATCTTGTCCAATTAGGGTTTTTAACCTATCTTGTACATCCAATAGGTGTTTTGTGTCATTGGATGAACATTTAGGTCATTTTTGTCCTCCGTAAACTTAATATTGTCCAATTAGGGTTCTAACCAATCTTGTGCATCCAATAGGTGTTTTTGTGTCATTGGATGAACATTTAGGTCATTTTCGTCCTCCCTACACTTAATCTTGTCCAATTAGGGTTTCTAACCAATCTTGTGCATCCAATAGGTGTTTTTTGTGTCATTGGATGAATGATTAGGTCATTTTCGACGTCCCTAGGCTAATTCTTATCCAATTAGGGTTTTTAAACAATCTTGTGCATCCAATAGGTGTTTTTGTGTCATTGGATGAAAAATTACGTCATTTACGTCCTCCCTAGGCTAATTCTTGTCCAATTAGGATTTTTTAACCAATCTTGTGCATCCAATAGGTGTTTTGTGTCATTGGATGAACAATTAGGTCATTTTCGTCCTCCCTAGGCTAATTCTTGTCCAATTAGGGTTCTAACCAATCTTGTGCATCCAATAGGTGTTTTTGTGTCATTGGATGAACATTTAGGTCATTTTCGTCCTCCCTACACTTAATCTTGTCCAATTAGGGTTTCTAACCAATCTTGTGCATCCAATAGGTGTTTTTTGTGTCATTGGATGAATGATTAGGTCATTTTCGACCTCCCTAGGCTAATTCTTATCCAATTAGGGTTTTTAACCAATCTTGTGCATCCAATAGGTGTTTTTGTGTCATCAAATGAATATTTAAGTCATTTTCATCCTCCCTAGGCTTAATCTTGTCCAATTAGGGTTTCTAACCAATCTTGTGCATCCAATAGGTGTTTTTGTGTCATTGGATGAAAAATTACGTCATTTACGTCCTCCCTAGGTTAATTCTTGTCCAATTAGGGTTTTTTAACCAATCTTGTGCATCCAATAGGTGTTTTGTGTCATTGGATGAACAATTATGTCATTTTCGTCCTCCCTAGGCTAATTCTTGTCCAATTAGGGTTTGTAACCAATCTTGTGCATCCAATAGGTGTTTTTGTGTCATTGGATGAATGTTTAGGTCATTTTCGTTCTCCCTACACTTAATCTTGTCCAATTAGGGTTTTTAACCATTCTTGTGCATCCAATAGGTGTTTTTATGTCATTGGATGAATGTTTAGGTCATTTTCGTCCTCCCTACACTTAATCTTGTCCAATTAGGGTTTTTAACCAATCTTGTACATCCAATAGGTGTTTTGTGTCATTGGATGAACATTTAGGTCATTTTTGTCCTCCGTAAACTTAATCTTGTCCAATTAGGGTTTCTAACCAATCTTGTGCATCCAATAGGTGTTTTTTGTGTCATTGGATGAATGATTAGGTCATTTTCGACCTCCCTAGGCTAATTCTTATCCAATTAGGGTTTGTAACCAATCTTGTGCATCCAATAGGTGTTTTTGTGTCATTGGATGAATGTTTAGGTCATTTTCGTCCTCCCTACACTTAATCTTGTCCAATTAGGGTTTTTAACTATTCTTGTGCATCCAATAGGTGTTTTTGTGTCATTGGATGAATGTTTAGGTCATTTTCGTCCTCCCTACACTTAATCTTGTCCAATTAGGGTTTTTAACCAATCTTGTGCATCCAATAGGTGTTTTTTGTGTCATTGGATGAATGATTAGGTCATTTTCGACCTCCCTAGGCTAATTCTTATCCAATTAGGGTTTTTAACCAATCTTGTGCATCCAATAGGTGTTTTTGTGTCATCAAATGAATATTTAAGTCATTTTCATCCTCCCTAGGCTTATGCTTGTCCAATTAGGGTTTCTAACCAATCTTGTGCATCCAATAGGTGTTTTTGTGTCATTGGATGAAAAATTACGTCATTTACGTCCTCCCTAGGTTAATTCTTGTCCAATTAGGGTTTTTTAACCAATCTTGTGCATCCAATAGGTGTTTTGTGTCATTGGATGAACAATTATGTCATTTTCGTCCTCCCTAGGCTAATTCTTGTCCAATTAGGGTTTGTAACCAATCTTGTGCATCCAATAGGTGTTTTTGTGTCATTGGATGAATGTTTAGGTCATTTTCGTCCTCCCTACACTTAATCTTGTCCAATTAGGGTTTTTAACCATTCTTGTGCATCCAATAGGTGTTTTTGTGTCATTGGATGAATATTTACGTCATATTCGTCCTCCCTACACTTAATCTTGTCCAATTAGGGTTTGTAACCAATCTTGTGCATCCAATAGGTGTTTTTGTGTCATTGGATGAATGTTTAGGTCATTTTCGTCCTCCCTACACTTAATCTTGTCCAATTAGGGTTTTTAACCATTCTTGTGCATCCAATAGGTGTTTTTGTGTCATTGGATGAATGTTTAGGTCATTTTCGTCCTCCCTACACTTAATCTTGTCCAATTAGGGTTTTTAACCTATCTTGTACATCCAATAGGTGTTTTGTGTCATTGGATGAACATTTAGGTCATTTTTGTCCTCCGTAAACTTAATATTGTCCAATTAGGGTTCTAACCAATCTTGTGCATCCAATAGGTGTTTTTGTGTCATTGGATGAACATTTAGGTCATTTTCGTCCTCCCTACACTTAATCTTGTCCAATTAGGGTTTCTAACCAATCTTGTGCATCCAATAGGTGTTTTTTGTGTCATTGGATGAATGATTAGGTCATTTTCGACGTCCCTAGGCTAATTCTTATCCAATTAGGGTTTTTAAACAATCTTGTGCATCCAATAGGTGTTTTTGTGTCATTGGATGAAAAATTACGTCATTTACGTCCTCCCTAGGCTAATTCTTGTCCAATTAGGATTTTTTAACCAATCTTGTGCATCCAATAGGTGTTTTGTGTCATTGGATGAACAATTAGGTCATTTTCGTCCTCCCTAGGCTAATTCTTGTCCAATTAGGGTTTGTAACCAATCTTGTGCATCCAATAGGTGTTTTTGTATCATTGGATGAATGTTTAGGTCATTTTCGTCCTCCCTACACTTAATCTTGTCCAATTAGGGTTTTTAACCATTCTTGTGCATCCAATAGGTGTTTTTGTGTCATTGGATGAATGTTTAGGTCATTTTCGTCCTCCCTACACTTAATCTTGTCCAATTAGGGTTTTTAACCAATCTTGTACATCCAATAGGTGTTTTGTGTCATTGGATGAACATTTAGGTCATTTTTGTCCTCCGTAAACTTAATGTTGTCCAATTAGGGTTTCTAACCAATCTTGTGCATCCAATAGGTGTTTTTGTGTCATTGGATGAACATTTAGGTCATTTTCGTCCTCCCTACACTTAATCTTGTCCAATTAGGGTTTCTAACCAATCTTGTGCATCCAATAGGTGTTTTTTGTGTCATTGGATGAATGATTAGGTCATTTTCGACCTCCCTAGGCTAATTCTTATCCAATTAGGGTTTTTAACCATCTTGTGCATCCAATAGGTGTTTTTGTGTCATCAAATGAATATTTAAGTCATTTTCATCCTCCCTAGGCTTATGCTTGTCCAATTAGGGTTTCTAACCAATCTTGTGCATCCAATAGGTGTTTTTGTGTCATTGGATGAAAAATTACGTCATTTACGTCCTCCCTAGGCTAATTCTTGTCCAATTAGGGTTTTTTAACCAATCTTGTGCATCCAATAGGTGTTTTGTGTCATTGGATGAACAATTAGGTCATTTTCGTCCTCCCTAGGCTAATTCTTGTCCAATTAGGGTTATTAACCAATCTAGTGCATCCAATAGGTGTTTTGTGTCGTTGGATGAATATTTAGGTCATTTTCGTCCTCCCTACACTTAATCTTGTCCAATTAGGGTTTTTAACCATTCTTGTGCATCCAATAGGTGTTTTTATGTCATTGGATGAATGTTTAGGTCATTTTCGTCCTCCCTACACTTAATCTTGTCCAATTAGGGTTTTTAACCAATCTTGTACATCCAATAGGTGTTTTGTGTCATTGGATGAACATTTAGGTCATTTTTGTCCTCCGTAAACTTAATCTTGTCCAATTAGGGTTTCTAACCAATCTTGTGCATCCAATAGGTGTTTTTGTGTCATTGGATGAACATTTAGGTCATTTTCGTCCTCCCTACACTTAATCTTGTCCAATTAGGGTTTGTAACCAATCTTGTGCATCCAATAGGTGTTTTTTGTGTCATTGGATGAATGATTAGGTCATTTTCGACCTCCCTAGGCTTATGCTTGTCCAATTAGGGTTTCTAACCAATCTTGTGCATCCAATAGGTGTTTTTATGTCATTGGATGAAAAATTACGTCATTTACGTCCTCCCTAGGCTAATTCTTGTCCAATTAGGGTTTTTTAACCAATCTTGTGCATCCAATAGGCGTTTTTGTGTCATTGGATGAACATTTTTGTCATTTTCGTCCTCCCTACACTTAATCTTGTCCAATTAGGGTTTCTAACCAATCTTGTGCATCCAATAGGTATTTTTGTGTCATTGGATGAACAATTAGGTCATTTTCGACCTCACTAGGCTAATTCTTGTCCAATTATGGTTTTTAACCAATCTTGTGCATCCAATAGGTGTTTTTGTGTCATCGGATGAACATTTAGGTCATTTTCATCCTTCTTAGGCGTATGCTTGTCCAATTAGGGTTTCTAACCAATCTTGTGCATCCAATAGGTGTTTTTGTGTCATTACATGAAAAATTACGTCATTTACGTCCTCCCTAGGCTAATTCTTGTCCAATTAGGGTTTTTTAACCAATCTTGTGCATCCAATAGGTGTTTTGTGTCATTGGATTAACAATTAGGTCATTTTCGTCCTCCCTAGGCTAATTCTTGTCCAATTAGGGTTTTTAACCAATGTAGTGCATCCAATAGATGTTTTTGTGTCATTGGATGAATGTTTATGTCATTTTCGTCCTCCCAACACTTATTCTTGTCCAATTAGGGTTTTTAACCAATCTTGTGCATACAATAGGTGTTTTTGTGTCATTGGATGAACATTTAGGTCATTTTCGTCCTCCCTACACTTAATCTTGTCCAATTAGGGTTTCTAACCAATCTTGTGCATTCAATAGGTGTTTTTTTGTCATTGGATGAACGATTAGGTCATTTTCGACCTCACTAGGCTAGTTCTTGTCCAATTAGGGTTTTGAACCAATCTTGTGCATCCAATAGGTGTTTTTGTGTCATCGGATGAACATTTAGGTCATTTTCATCCTTCCTAGGCTTATGCTTGTCCAATTAGGGTTTCTAACCAATCTTGTGCATCCAATAGGTGTTTTTGTGTCATTGGATGAAAAATAACGTCATTTACGTCCTCCTTAGGCTAATTCTTGTCCAATTATGGTTTTTTAACTAATCTTGTGCATCCAACAGGTGTTTTGTGTCATTGGATAACAATTAGGTCATTTTCGTCCTCCGTAGGCTAATTCTTGTCCAATTAGGGTTTTTAACCAATCTTGTGCATCCAATAGGTGTTTTTGTGTCATTGGATGAATGTTTATGTCATTTTCTTCCTCCCAACACTTATTCTTGTCCAATTAGGGTTTTTAACCAATCTTGTGCATCCAATAGGTGTTTTTGTGTCATCGGATGAACATTTAGGTCATTTTCATCCTCCCTAGGCTTATGCTTGTCCAATTAGGGTTTCTAACCAATCTTGTGCATCCAATAGGTGTTTTTGTGTCATTGGATAAAAAATAACGTCATTTACGTCCTCCCTAGGCTAATTCTTGTCCAATTAGGGTTTTTTAACCAATCTTGTGCATCCAATAGGTGTTTTGTGTCATTGGATGAACAATTAGGTCATTTTCGTCCTCCCTAGGCTAATTCTTGTCCAATTAGGGTTTGTAACCAATCTTGTGCATCCAATAGGTGTTTTTGTGTCATTGGATGAATGTTTAGGTCATTTTCGTCGTCCCTACACTTAATCTTGTCAAATTAGGGTTTTTAACCATTCTTGTGCATCCAATAGGTGTTTTTGTGTCATTGGATGAATGTTTAGGTCATTTTCGTCCTCCCTACACTTAATCTTGTCCAATTAGGGTTTTTAACCTATCTTGTACATCCAATAGGTGTTTTGTGTCATTGGATGAACATTTAGGTCATTTTTGTCCTCCGTAAACTTAATATTGTCCAATTAGGGTTCTAACCAATCTTGTGCATCCAATAGGTGTTTTTGTGTCATTGGATGAACATTTAGGTCATTTTCGTCCTCCCTACACTTAATCTTGTCCAATTAGGGTTTCTAACCAATCTTGTGCATCCAATAGGTGTTTTTTGTGTCATTGGATGAATGATTAGGTCATTTTCGACCTCCCTAGGCTAATTCTTATCCAATTAGGGTTTTTAACCAATCTTGTGCATCCAATAGGTGTTTTTGTGTCATCAAATGAATATTTAAGTCATTTTCATCCTCCCTAGGCTTAATCTTGTCCAATTAGGATTTCTAACCAATCTTGTGCATCCAATAGGTGTTTTTGTGTCATTGGATGAAAAATTACGTCATTTACGTCCTCCCTAGGTTAATTCTTGTCCAATTAGGGTTTTTTAACCAATCTTGTGCATCCAATAGGTGTTTTGTGTCATTGGATGAACAATTATGTCATTTTCGTCCTCCCTAGCCTAATTCTTGTCCAATTAGGGTTTGTAACCAATCTTGTGCATCCAATAGGTGTTTTTGTGTCATTGGATGAATGTTTAGGTCATTTTCGTCCTCCCTACACTTAATCTTGTCCAATTAGGGTTTTTAACCATTCTTGTGCATCCAATAGGTGTTTTTGTGTCATTGGATGAATGTTTAGGTCATTTTCGTCCTCCCTACACTTAATCTTGTCCAATTAGGGTTTTTAACCAATCTTGTACATCCAATAGGTGTTTTGTGTCATTGGATGAACATTTAGGTCATTTTTGTCCTCCGTAAACTTAATCTTGTCCAATTAGGGTTTCTAACCAATCTTGTGCATCCAATAGGTGTTTTTGTGTCATTGGATGAACATTTAGGTCATTTTCGTCCTCCCTACACTTAATCTTGTCCAATTAGGGTTTCTAATCAATCTTGTGCATCCAATAGGTGTTTTTTGTGTCATTGGATGAATGATTAGGTCATTTTCGACCTCACTAGGCTAATTCTTGTCCAATTAGGGTTTTTAACCAATCTTGTGCATCCAATAGGTGTTTTTGTGTCATCGGATGAACATTTAGGTCATTTTCATCCTTCCTAGGCTTATGCTTGTCCAATTAGGGTTTCTAACCAATCTTGTGCATCCAATAGGTGGTTTTGTGTCATTGGATGAATGTTTAGGTCATTTTCGTCCTCCCTACACTTAATCTTGTCCAATTAGGGTTTTTAACCAATCTTGTACATCCAATAGGTGTTTTGTGTCATTGGATGAACATTTAGGTCATTTTTGTCCTCCGTAAACTTAATCTTGTCCAATTAGGGTTTCTAACCAATCTTGTGCTTCCAATAGGTGTTTTTGTGTCATTGGATGAACATTTAGGTCATTTTCGTCCTCCCTACACTTAATCTTGTCCAATTAGGGTTT
>JBBPBS010000170.1:0-42402 GCA_037974835.1 Cicer judaicum
AAAACCCTAAATCCTAAACCCTAAAACCCTAAAACCCTAAACCCAAAACCCTAAACCCTAAAACCCTAAAACCCTAAACCCTAAACCCGAAAACCCTAAAACCCTAAACCCTAAACCCTAAACCCTAAAACCTAAAACCTAAACCCTAAACCCTAAAACCCTAAACCCTAAACCCTAAACCCTAATGTGGGTGGATTTGGTCAGGGGGATGCAGAAATAGTCCTTCAAGATCCGTTACGTGTCCAAGGTCTCCTGTTCTTCTTCGCATCTATTATTTTGGCACAAATCTTTTTGGTTCTTAAAAAGAAACAATTTGAGAAGGTTCAATTGTCCGAAATGAATTTCTAGGTACTAAGATTTATCAACATATTAAGCTCGTAAAAAAAACTCCATTTTTGTTGATAAATTATGTAAAGACCTTTGGTTCTCTACACTATTTTTCTACCATATTTAGAGAATTCCTTGTACTGTAGAACTAGTCAGTCATAGTATATATATTGGGAAGAAGACTGTTTGACTTTGGTTCTTTGCTTTTTTTTCAACTCTATAATCAATTAGAACCATATAATTATGTCGCTGTTTTTACATTTCAATGTACTACAATAGAAATATATTAATCCCTTTCTATTGTAATCAAATTTCAATTAAATTCGACTCGATACTAAATCTTAAAAAAGAGGCAAAGAATATTAAGTAAAGTGGGAATAGAAATGGAGAAAAGGGGATTCTAGGATGGATAATTTATCTTTTCCTAGAGTCCAATTCCTTCTTGTTTATATCGAAATAGATACGTAGTGAAGTAATGGACAAACAAAAAAGAGCGTGAATTTGATTCACTAAATATAACTTCTTAAATTTACTTAAAAAATAAGAATGAAATCTTGATTCGATATTTTTAGAGACTCAAAAAAGTTAGGTTCTAGAGAATATTGGAGTGGTAGAAAATATATATTATATAATAAATATAATACATTATATAATAATTCTTACAAAATAAAATTCTTTCATATAGAATACTATTTTATTGCGACATCCCCAAGAAGTATTCCTTCTTTACTTTTCTTTGAAGAAGTTCATTTTTCAAAAACATCCTAAAAAAATGAAATAGACCCCTCGAATTCATCAAAGAAAGAGTGGATCCCTGTTGAGTTCTTATGCTTTCATTTCGAAAACTAAATTCATCCGATTACTACAAGGATGATCCCAACCCGGAATATGAACCATAAAAGAAAATACCAATTAAACTGATCACGGCAATACCAGCTATAGTACCTATTATCCAAAGAGGAATCCTTCCAGTAGTATCGGCCATTTATCCCACTTTCCTCCACATTTGATCAAGTAGTCAGTCATGCTAAAGACCTAAACAGTCATAGATAATTTTGAAATGATATCCTTCCGAATGGCATAAGAGAATTCCTAATATATATATATACTATTCCCTTTTCTTCTATTAATTGAAGAAATAATTTGAAAATAAAACAGCAAGTACAAAAATGAGTAATAACCCCCAGTAGAGACTGGTACGATTCAATTCAACATTTTGTTCATTTGGGTTTGATTGTGTCGTAGCTCTATAATTCGGATTAGGTTTATCGTTGGATGAACTGCATTGCTGAAATCGATCCCAAAAAAGAAACGGTGGGTACCGCTAGTCCGTGAACAGCCAACCATCGTACTGTAAAAATGGGATAGGTCCTATCTATGGTCATTGGAGCCTCCTAAAAAGATCTACTAAATTCATCGAGTTGTTCCAAAGAATCAAAACGCCCAGTTATTAATGGAATTCCTTGTCAGCTTTCTGTAAAATACTCGTTTGGCCGGGGGCTTCCAAATACATCGTAAGCTAAACCTGTGCTGACAAATAACCAACCCGCAATGAATAGGGAGGGTATAGTAATGCTATGAATAATCCAGTATCGAATACTGGTAATAATATCAGCAAAAGAACGTTCTCCTGTGCTTCCAGACATGCCGAGCTCCACATATTCTTATACAGTCAAAGGGGGATCGATTCCAAAAAAGATCAAATCAGTAAGTATAAATTTACTGAAATCCAATCTTTGTTAAATCGTCAATTTTGTACCAAGGGTCTCTTTCGAGTATACCGAATCAGTATACCTATCCTTCTTCTAACACAGCAACGAAATTTCACAATCAGTGGCGAGATCAAGTACTAGAAAATAAAATTTATTTGTTTTTTCTTTGTTGGTTGTTTCGATATACTGAATATAAAATTCCTCAAAGTTTAAGACTATAAGATGAGGGTTCTCTACATTCAGTATTAGCTTCGGACTAGAAAAGAAACTAAAGATCCATAAAAATTTTAATGGGATGAAGTGGTTTCTAAGAATTAATAAAGCAAATTAGAATATTTCTAGAATTCAATTAGATAAGAAATCGAGAAATATACTTTTTGTGGTTGTCAAGGCTAAGGCTCTATCTTTCTTGTTTTAATTACAAGGATAGAGTTAAAATAAAAATATTCAAACAAAATATGATGAAAAGACAAAAAAAACCGCGGACCCCTAGTTTCAAGTGATCTAATACCCTTTTCTTTTCGTTCAAGGTATTAGAAGAATGGAATATATTACAAAATAGAATAAGTTAAAAATCAAAGTCAAGAAGTCAGGGTCACTCTCTTCTTTTGTTCTAAACTAATCGAATGAAAATTTTTTCATTCGATTAGTTTACTCAGCTCATGAGTTGATCAAAAAATCTGTTGATTTGGAATCGCAGGACGGGTAGATGTCACAGATGATTAATTGATTTTTTACCTATGTAATTATATTTTTCTTTTTGTTCGTACGTAATAATGGATTCATGAATCCATTATTTTCAATTGTATCTTTTAAGTGGTATTTTTTGCTTCGTTTCCTGTTTTTATCTCAAAAAAAAGAAACTTAGGAAAGTGCTTTATAAACATATGTATAATAAAGAACATATTTCATCTAGTTTCCTTATGCCCACTATAACCAGTTATTTCGGTTTTCTACTGGCAGTTTTAACTATAACCGCAGGTCTTTTTCCTGAATAAGATACGACTTATTTGATTTCAAATTTTCAGATGAATTGGCAATTTTGGAATAGTTTAGATATTCTATAGTGATTTATCATGTCAATTGCCAATTCTTGGTCATTGAGATTCATGGTACAGATTCATATTTAAGGATAGATATTACCCCCACTTTTTTTACTTTCAAACAAACTCAAATGATTGAAGTTTTTCTATTTGGAATTGTGTTAGGTCTAATTCCTATTACTTTGGCTGGATTATTTGTAACGGCATATTTACAATACCGACGTGGTGATCAGTTGGATCTTTGATTAAATAACATTTAATTTCTTTATTGACTTCCTATTCCTTTTTTATTTGTTTGTTTGAATCCAAATTCACAGGAGATCAAATTCATACTTTATATTAGACTGTTATGCCATTATTTCAGTGTCATTCTCAATCTAACAAATCACGCTCTGTAGGATTTGAACCTACGACATCGGGTTTTGGAGACCCGCGTTCTACCGAACTGAACTAAGAGCACTTTATTTTCATAAATAATTTTATGTGATGCCAATACATCTTGCATGCATACATACTCAATATGGAAAACTATTCATATTGAGTATGTATGTCCAATTTGAATCGGTCTCAATGGATCTATTGTTAGTGCTATTACGATAACTAATAGTTAGCGATAGGGATGACAGGATTTGAACCTGTGACATTTTGTACCCAAAACAAACGCGCTACCAAGCTGCGCTACATCCCTCTTTCAATTGGTTTACAGTATCATTGTAAAGAATTTTTGTCTTCTTTTCCACATTTTTCCATTATATAGATCATAGATCCTTGCATTTTTTTGTTTTTTTTTTATTTCTTATCTCGTATAAATAAAATATCGAATATGAAAAAACAAAAATATTCTATTTCTATAGACCGATACTATTCTATTTAATTAAATAAAAAGATAGAATATATAAATAATAACAATATAAAGAGTATAATAATAAGAATAAAGAATATAAATAATAATATATATATATATTAATTAATATGAAATAGAATTAAAATATCAAAAATTAAAAATCAAATTATGAATTTCAAAAAATTCAAAATATAGTAATATAGTTATTATAATAAAATTATAATATAATTTAAATAAAAAAAATATAAAAAGAATACTCTATAAAAAAAAATATCTAATTAATTGTATAATTCAAATTGAATTCAGATTTCCCCCGACAAAACCAAGTGGTTATTAATATTAATTAATATTTATAATTTATACATATTCCTATATGTAATTAAGTATTACAAATTACAAGAAAAAACGAAGGAGGATTTGAAATGCGAGATCTAAAAACATATCTCTCTGTGGCACCAGTGGCAAGTACTCTATGGTTCGTGGCTCTAGCGGGTCTCTTGATAGAAATCAATCGTTTATTCCCAGATGCATTGACATTCCCCTTTTTTTCATTCTAATTATGGACGCGGGAAGGGGTAACGAATATTAGAGATTGAAAAAAAAAAGAGGAAAGAATAAAGGTCGATTTGGCCTCGGTGAAACTCGAAATGTCGATTTGGCCTCGGTGAAACTCGAAATTTTGCCCAATTTTCAATGGAATTGAATTAATACTTCAATTCCATTGCTATTAATAATAGAGTGAGACCAGAAATGGAATTGTAATGCTAGGGCAGGGGCAATAATATCATACAAGATACTTAAATGAAAAATGACGTACTGTATTGTGATTCCAAATATAGTTCGAAATCATTGTATTACTCAATTATTACTATACTATATAAAATTAATCGGAACAAAACCTTTCATAATTTGATTTTGAATTATCAACTTATACTTTTTTCTGTTCCTTTTTTATTCTTCGCTTGCAATCGTAAAATCGAAGAGTTAAGTGAATAAAAAAAAAACCAAAGGAGGTTCATGGCCAAGGGTAAAGATATCCGAATAACTGTTATTTTGGAATGTACCAGTTGTGATAAAAATAGTGTTAATAAGGAATCAAGGGGTATTTCTAGATATATTACTCAAAAGAATCGACACAATACGCCTAGTCGATTGGAATTGAAAAAATTCTGTCCCTTTTGTTGCAAACATACGATTCATGCAGAGATAAAGAAATAAACAAAATGGATGAATTGTAAGTCACCCTTAGACAGTAGATGATAACTAATATTTCAGATAGAAGATATATTCTATAATTTAAATATATATATATATAAATTCTATAGATAACATATAAATAATATTATATATATAATATTATATAACATGAAATTATATATATATACCATTATATAGCAGATATATCATTATATAACAAATATATATTAAAAAAAAAAATAAGAATATAAATAAAACAAATCCTTTTTTATAAGAAATGGGGTTTTTGGTATAGGAATAAACAAACCATGGATAAATCTAAGCGACTCTTTCTTAAATCCAAACAATCTTTTCGTAGGAGTTTGTCCCCGATCCAATCGGGGGATCGAATTGATTATAAAAACATGAGTTTACTTTATCGATTTATTAGTCAACAAGGAAAAATATTATCTAGACGTGTAAATAGATTGACCTTAAAACAACAACGATTAATTACGATTGCTATAAAACAAGCTCGTATTTTATCTTTGTTACCTTTTGTTAATTCATTACCTTTTGTTAATAATGAAAAAAAATATGAAAAAAGCGAGTCGATCACTAGAACTACTGTAGTTCGTAAAAAAAAAAAAATAGAGTTACTTTATTATTCCATTGAATTCTATTTTGAATCTAAATTCAAATGAAATGCGGATTAATTTTATATTTTTTTTTTCGAAAAAAATATGACAATCCAATTGGGGTTGTTACGTTGTAAGACAAAAGATAATAGATGAAGAAGAAGCATTTTTTTTATTCAGCGTGGTGTTTTATTTATTTTGATAACTTTTTCATATGAATTCTATTTTATCATACAAATCTCTTCTATTCTATGATCTTCCCGGAGTTCAGTCTCCGGGGAATTTTTATTTTTTTATGATATCGTTGGCAATCATAAAAAAGCAATTCCCTTTTAATATAGCTATTTGTGCAACTATTTTACGATTAAGAAGCAATTGCTTCTTGTACAGATTATACATTAAATTACTATAAATATAGTATACATTTTGTTTTTTCTGGCCAATTATTGCATTTATTCGACTGATCCACAAAGCGCGAAAATCCCTTTTTTTCCTATCTCTATCTCGATGAGACGAAACCAAAGCTTTTATTTTCTGTTGCGAAATAGTTCGAGTTAGTTTTGAATGAGCTCCGCGAAAGCTTGATGTAAATAAACGAATTTTGGTCCTCCGTTTTCGAGCGATAGATCCTCGTTTAATTCTGGTCATTGAATAAATGAGACTTTGATGAATAACTATTTTATTTTTTTCTTTCAGTTATTCTTTTATCCTTCATAGTCTATTAATAACAAAATGGATTCTTCCAATGTATAAAATAAAAATTCCAATGGCTTTTGCTACTATAACCTTCCCAACCACGATTTTTTTATTTTTTTCTAAGTATTTAACCTATAAATAATAAATGATATTGATACTAGGTAGTTAAAAAAATATAGTCAATTAAATAGAAATAGACAAAAAAATGGTGGGTTCCATCGTTTCTATGATTACTTTTTAAACGGTGAGGTCCTCTCTATACTAGGAAGACAGAAATAAAAAAATAACACTAAATGAATACGGGAAAGTTTTGACCAAGAGGTCATTCTTGGATATTTCTACATTCACTGATAGAAACACGCATATCCAATAGAAACACTCATATATAAAAAAGTAACCACTCACCACCATTGCGTATTGTTACTTATCGGATATAGAATAGATCTGCTTCTTTTTGTTCCTACGAATAGAATGTTCCATTGTTACTAAAAAACTAGAACAAATATGAATTCTTTAATCTGAGATAATTTACTAAAAGAGAACGAGCCAGAGTATAGTTTTTTACAGTACAATAAAGTTACATAGTGTCTATTTTATCTTGATAAAAGAGGTATTTTCATGGGTTTGCCTTGGTATCGTGTTCATACCGTTGTATTAAATGATCCCGGTCGTTTACTTTCTGTCCATATAATGCATACAGCTCTGGTTGCTGGTTGGGCCGGTTCGATGGCTCTGTATGAATTAGCAGTTTTTGATCCTTCTGACCCAGTTCTTGACCCAATGTGGAGACAGGGTATGTTCGTTATACCCTTCATGACTCGTTTAGGAATAACGAATTCATGGGGTGGTTGGAATATCACAGGAGGTACTATAACAAATCCGGGTATTTGGAGTTACGAAGGTGTGGCCGGGGCACATATTGTGTTTTCGGGCTTGTGCTTTTTGGCGGCTATTTGGCATTGGGTCTATTGGGATCTAGAAATCTTTTGTGATGAACGTACTGGAAAACCGTCTTTGGATTTGCCAAAAAATTCGGAATTCATTTATTTCTTGTAGGGGTGGGGTGTTTTGGTTTTGGCGCATTTCATGTAACAGGATTATTTGGTCCTGGAATATGGGTATCCGATCCTTATGGACTAACTGGAAGGGTACAATCCGTAAATCCCGCATGGGGTGTGGATGGTTTTGATCCTTTTGTTCCGGGGGGGGGGGGTAGCCTCTCATCATATTGCAGCAGGGACATTGGGCATATTAGCGGGCCTTTTCCATCTTAGTGTACGTCCACCTCAACGTTTATACAAAGGGTTGCGTATGGGAAATATTGAAACCGTCCTTTCCAGTAGTATCGCGGCTGTATTTTTTGCAGCTTTTGTTGTTGCTGGAACTATGTGGTATGGTTCAGCAACTACCCCGATTGAATTATTTGGTCCTACTCGTTATCAATGGGATCAAGGATACTTCCAACAAGAAATATATCGAAGAGTTGGTGCTGGGCTAGCCGAAAATCAAAGTTTATCAGAAGCTTGGTCTAAAATTCCCGAAAAATTAGCTTTTTATGATTACATCGGCAATAATCCGGCAAAGGGCGGTTTGTTTAGAGCGGGCTCAATGGACAATGGAGATGGAATAGCCGTTGGTTGGTTAGGACATCCTATTTTTAGGGACAAAGAGGGGCGTGAACTTTTTGTACGTCGTATGCCTACTTTTTTTGAAACATTTCCGGTTGTTTTGGTAGATGGAGACGGAATTGTTAGAGCGGATGTTCCTTTTCGAAGGGCAGAATCGAAGTATAGTGTCGAACAAGTCGGTGTAACTGTTGAATTCTATGGTGGCGAACTCAATGGAGTCAGTTATAGTGATCCTGCTACAAATTAAAAAGAGTTTGGGTCGCCTCTGGATACTAGGAGCTAATATCAACGCTTCCTTAGCATCTTGGAGGGACCTGAATAGTTGCCCAACTCTACCCTAACTGACGACTTGAATTTCAAATTGCAAATACTCACAAATACAACCGTTTTTGCAATTGTTTTCAATTCGAAATTCAATTATTCATCAAGTTTAACAAACCTGCATGTAAATGTGACATTTATGCCACCGAATGGTTTTAAATCTATATCGTGCAATGAAAGAAACAATTATGTTTATTTGATTTCCAATTAGAGTGTACTTGTGAAAGCAAAAGCTCGGCCTCGGTGAAACTTTGTTTTTCAAACTCACAATCCGCCCTCTTCCTCAAAGCAAGAGCATCCAAACTACTCTACGATTTATCTCCAACACTAAACAGACTTACCATGACCTCCAAACACCTAGCAGCAGTCCCATAATGGCCAACCATAATTCCATCGCGAAGGCCCACTGGGTTGGGCCCGCAGCCGCAATACTTTACGGCGACGTTTGGCGGAGCGATCCCAGAGAGGGTTTCCAGGGTTTGAAAGGATCCTTGTTTGCGACAGGTACGGTTGGTGCACACCCTTATTTCTTGGAGTTCATGTGTTTGTGCTTTGGCGTGTGCAAGGAAGCCCATTTCGTTTTCTTGATGGGCTCCACATGACAACTCAGTAAAAAAAAAATTGGGTTTACAATCACATTACACTGAAGCAGATATACATATACTAATAATTAAAGATCCAGATTAAAAATAATAATCAATGGATTCAATTGCTAAACCATGAAAATGAAACGAATCACATCGTGATTCATAGAAGTGAGCATTGCTGAACTCAATAATGAAGCGACCGGAAAACTTTAAGGTATAGGTTGATTTCACCTTTTGAATTGATGTTGACAAGAGAGAGAAAGCCACCCTCTTAACTAGCCTTCACATGTGATCTTCCATTTTTGGCTTGTTTCTAGTTGCCTTTATTTAACTTGACTTCTTCATGTATACATTCATGCAAGCACAATAAATGGTCTGATTTTTGCCTTTGCACATGCTTGAAGAGTTGCTTTCAACTTTGTTGACCTATCCTCAGCCTAGTCTGCCATCCACTGCATTCTAGATCTAGCTATATTCATCTTTTTCCTTTGACCTTCTGACTTTTGATTTTAAATGCTTTATTTATTCATGTTTGACATTGTTATGCATTCGAATAAACACATTAGTTCTGGTGAGGACACAGATTGTGCAGATCTGAAGATTTCTCACGGTTTTCAGTTGCAGCAATTTCCATCCTCAACATTTTTCATCCTCAGATTTGAATCATATTTTACTTCCTTTTGCCTTAATGATTAACAATCTATTTACTTGTATGAATACACGCAAGAACACATGTTAGTCATTAACCACAATCATAATCTCTTAAGCAATTTTGTTATCATTAAAATTATTTGAGATATTTTGACTCAACAATGACAAACCTAGTGAGCACAACTTTCAACTGCTTGTTGCCTTCTTTGTTCTGAAACCAGCCGTGAGCACAACTTTCAACTTCTCTCACCACTGTTGAACACAGTTGACCACTATACATTAACCGTAACACACCATCGCCCTCTAATCAGATGTTCGCCGCCGTTTTATGTACATTGTAAATAACAGAAACTTGTAGTTTTTTGTTTTTCATCCACAACAGGAGAAGGAGTAATGATTCATAATGAAACTGAGAATGAATCAGGAAATAAAAAATTCCAAGCTGAATTGAAAAACCTCTCATTCATTAACAAGTTGAATGAGAATAACCATTTGAAGTGGTCTCAAATTATGCACACGTTTTTTAAAGGTAAACGGATGGCATAACACTTAACAAACAAACCCCCCAAAGAAACTTATCCCAAATTTAATAGGTGAGATAAAGAGGATTCTATGATCATGGCATGGTTATGGGATGCAATGACCTCAAAAATCATTGACACTTGCATGATTCTCAAAATTGCGAAGAAGATTTGGAAGGCATTACAAGAGACTTATTCCAAAGCTAAAGATGTTCCCTAAATAGACGATGTGAAGGTGAAAATTGTGGCTTCTAAGCAGGGAAATAAGACTGTTCCCGAGTATGCAAATCATCTCAAAGCTTTGTGGATGGAGTTGGATCATTATAGAGTTATAAAAGCCAAGTCTTCAGCAGATGCAGCATTACTCAATGAGTATATTGAACATGATAGAGTCTATATGAATAAGAAACGTGGAGTTTGGTGTACCTATTGCAACAAGCCTCGCCACACTCACGAAGAATGCTGTAAATTGAATGGGAACCCACCTAGAAGAGAGTGGGGCTCTCAAAACCGAGGAAAAAAGCGCCTCAAAGATACAACCTCAACACTGTCAAACATCAAATAATTTAACATTTAAGATCCTTTCTAAAATCCTAAACCCTAAACCCCAAAGCTTGTCCATTAATGTATAGGAACTAAAGCTTGTCCATCGGAGATGTTTTATTGTAGAAACCTAGGAAGCAAGTCTCAATTTATAGTTTCTTCCCATGTTAATATCGTTATTGTTTGTGGTAAACATTTTCTCCTAAGGCAAGTGAAAGACGGTGTGAAGAACTGATTACACAAGTTGTAGAATCCACAAGGCCTCTTTTAAGGCAAATTGAAACCATGTAGGTAATAAACATATGTCTGAGAATTGTTTTTCCTTCTATTTTATGTTCTCCTTCCTAGGATCTGTTCTAGACTAGAATTCACCTGATAACAGGAAACAAATGCGAGAAGAGCTGAAGTTGAAAGATCTCTCAATTCTCAACTTTAGCTCTCTAGAATACTTTTTCATTTTCATTTTAAATTTTTTTCCTAGTATATTATTGTGTCTCTATATATTTTTCAATGGACTTTACCAGAAGCCAAGGCTAAAGCTGCCACTGCCGAGGAAAGAGAGTTTATCTCAAACCTTGTCTCGAATTAATGTTGTTGATGCCCAGGTTCTACAATTTCTTGAATGAAGTCATCTCTTATTAGAACCATGGGGAATATTTTTTTTCAAATTCCTAAATCAAGCACTTTCTTTTTTTTCTTCAGGATATAGAAAAAGAAAAGACTGCTCGATCAAATTCGAAGAGGACCATCCGTGTTCATTTTATGCCATCATCAGATCAAACTCTCACAACAAAGCATAATTCTGCTTTTGAGAATGGTGTGATGCTTTGCTTCTTTTTACACCATTGCACAGTAGAGATATAGAAATTTCATTCATATATTTTTGTACCATTGTTTACTCTGTAGTGATATGAAAATTTATTGAATCTTTTATAGCAAAATTACTATTTATTGTATGTTTTAATAGAATTAGTAAAATTAAACTATATTTTATTGTATGTTTCAATGACATTAGCTAATAAAAATAAATTAGAAATTTAAATATAATTTACAAGTATTAGTAATTTAGAATTACAATTAATGGGGAGATAAAATTACTTTAATTTAATAAATAATAATGTGTTTTAGTGATAGACAATACTGTAGGAATAGATTAAATTTTTATTTTTATTTGTCTAGGTTTTAGTAACAGTCATTATTGTAGGTAGAAATAAAAAACATGTTGTGACAATCCTCAGAGCATGTAGTGACAATCCTCAAAGAGTAGCAGGACGCCCCCTTAAAGTTGAAACTAAATTTGAGTGTCACTCAAAGTATTATTGAGCTTTACCTAAAGTTTGTAACTTTTAGTGACAAATTTTGCGTGTCACGATACGTCATGAGTCTTGAAGTTCAAGTTGGGAGAAATTCCGCTCTAAAATGTACTACTGAACATAACAGTTGTAAATTGTATTTTACTTTTACTCGGGTTCGCATCCTTTGTTTCTTTTAGACTTGTGTAGGTATCATTGTTGGGGTAGTAATTAATACAGTGTTTGTGGATAACATGGTTAAGGAGGTGGTAAATGGTTTCGACACTTTTTCTGGATAAATCCATGGGTGGTAGCTTGTAGGGTGACTCTTAGTAATCGATTTAGGAGACTCTTTAGTGCCACAACGGATAAAAATAAATTAGTGACTAATATGATCTTAAACAGAAGTTAATGGGTAGCTTGTAAATGGGAGTATCGTGGTGAGCTTTTGAGTGGGATAAAGAGCTAGTGGCGGAATGTGCTTTGATATATATTGAATATCTAATTCATTCAATAGTTGTAGTTTTTGCATTTGTTATTCTTCTTGAAAATAGTAGATGTGTTTAATAATTATTGGAGAGAAATGAGTTAGGTTTGTGGTACAAGTGTGTGTGTGTGTGTATATATATATATATATATAATGTTGGTAAGTTATTGAAGAAAAAAAAAATTCTCTTAAAATAAAAATAATTTTGCAATTATAAAAAAATGATGTATTAATTTAATTTTTAGAAATAGTAGATGTTTATAATAATTATTGGAGAGAAATGAATTAAGTTTGTGGTACAAGTATATATAAAACCTATAGAGACATAAAAGAGATTTGAGAAAAATTTAAAAGAGTAAATTTATTTTATGTCGTCAATAACTATTTTTTATTAACTAGAATTATGTTTATTATTAAAGAAATTATCAACCAACCTCGTAGTTGTCAAAGTTTAAACACTTTACTTACCTCAATAACCTTTCAATGTCTCAATAAATCTACTTTTTTAATTTTTATACCTATTTATCTTGCCGAATATATTCATATGTTTCACAACAATTAAATTCTTAGAACTTGTAGCAATGCTGAAAATCAAAACTTTTAATTTGTGTTTCGTTTGTGCATTATTTCTTTTATCTGTTGTGGCAACTGAGACATCCAAAGAAGGTAAACAATATACAAACAGTTATCATGTATGTACACATAATTACTTTCTAACTAAATAATTAATTTAATAAATATTGTAATTTAATTTATTTGCAGGTTATGCAAAAGACTCAAAGAAAAATATTTTGGTAGATAAGCTTGATGGTGGCCGAAAACCCGTAGGTATAGAACCTTTTGATTCAAATAAGCCCGTTGGTTCAGAAAATAAAATAAGGGAAGAAAGGTCAAGGGTAGAGGAAGCAAAGGAAGCAAAACAGAAGGCAAAGGAAGCAACGCAGAAGTTAGACGAAGCAAGGCATAAGGCAAGCAAAGCACAACAACAGGCAAACGAAGCATATAAAGAGCTACACAAAGCAGAAAATAAGGCACACGAAGCAGTGGAGAAGGCAAGGGAAGCAGAGGAGAAGGCACACGCAGCAACGCGGAAGGAAGAACTGGATGGGTTGAAAAAAAATATATAAAATAAAGCATACACTATAATCATTGCATGATTGGGTGAATGAATAATAATAATAATAATAAGATTGATTTTCAAGGTTAATTTGGGGGTCAATGTTGTAACACTCTAAATTTGATAATAAACTATTTTATTAATTAAATAGGATTTTAAATAATTAATTTGATGTTAAAATTATTTTAGAATATATATTGATAAATTTTGTGAGCAATTTTCGTTATAGGGATGTTTCCTATGATGTGCTGGTTTGATAGATATGATATTTAATGAGCAATATAAATAATAAATATTTTATTTTATTATTTTATATATTTTTCTAAAAATAAGTATTTTAGTGTAGTATTTTAAAGAACAAGATTTTATATGATTTTAAGTGTATATGTGAGTTGGTAATAAATATGATATTTTCTTATATGTTTGACTAATGTTAATCGTGTACATATTTATATTTTAATCATTTTTAAATATCTCTTATTTTAATTATTTCTAAATATATCTTATTTTAATTATTTATTCTATAAATCCAAAACCCCAAAACCCCCCAACACCAAAACCCCCAAACCCTACATCTTTATTTAACAATTTTATTTTATTATATGTTATTATTGTTTTCGTTTTATAATTATAGTTCCAAATTCTTCATGAATATTGCTCCTACTCCTAAGGTCATAGAAGAGATTCTCTTATAATATAATATATTTCCCTGTTTTCAATTTTTCTTATTCATATTGATCAAGGTTCTTTTTCAAACTAAATAATCAACTTCAACTTATCTAAAATTGCTTACATGCCTTCATAGTGCACCCACAAGTCTCCATTTTAAACTAATGATGCAAATTAGATCAATCAAAAAGATTAATTGCATTTAATTAAGCGGTACTTCCACTATTTTTTATTATAACGAAATTTAATCGATTATAGATTTATTAAGTCTTATAAAATTAATAAAAATATTTAATTTAATATTATATATATATATATAAATGCAATCTGAAAAATTGTCTTGAATTATTCAACTAATGTATAGAAAATTGTTACAAAAATTTAATAAAGAGTATTACAGGAATAGTAAAAATAAAATTTTAAACATTAGTTAAAATTACTTATAATAAAAAACAAAAAAAATTGTATTTTTTATATTAAAGAATAGGATAAGAGACCGTCATAAATTAGTTATCGATGCCACTTTGATTATCAAATGTACACAAAAAATAATCTATTGCACAAACAGCCGAAGGATAATTTAAAATACGATTTTCCATTTGACAAACCACTGCTCATAATTTCTTCATCTTCTGTCCCCGCAGCCCATTCCTGAAAGCAGCTGCTTTAACTACATTTTTTCTTGGAAGCTGAACTTCCAATACCTGAGTTACAACATCACTAAATTGAGAAAGGCATCTTGATCCAAAAAAACTGATCCCATAACCCTATGTTAAATTTGTGTAAAAAGTGTTCTTTTTCATATCAAACACATCACTACTTCGTCGGTATTTATTCCTCGCAAAATAGAGTAAAACCCATATCATACAGTACCTTTAAAACCAGGTAATTTTCTTTTACCTGCTTAATGAAAAAATGTATATAATTACAGATTTAGGGAGAGATTATGGATTTTCAATTTAAAAAGTGCTCTTATAAGTGTGCACAAACAGAATTTGAATCCCCGAAGACATTGGCTCTTCATCCAACATCATTTTTATTTGATATTAGTTTCAGATGTAACAGGATTCCATAGAGCAATTGGAGAAAAAATTATGGGAATATCCCTTTTTCTGTAAAGCTAGTGTATAACCTACCGTACAATGGTTTACACCACTCAATTTCTAAATTCGATAAACATTATTTCTAAGGAAATGAAAGTCTATATTTATAGACTTCCTAAAACAGAAACAACTAACTAACCTAAGTGACTAATCCAACAACCCTTAACTGCTGTAACTACTATAATTTCCGTTTAAAATTCTTCTACAAAAGCGAACTTTAAAAAGAATGGAGGGAATAATGAGAACAAAACAAAACATGAGTTGTGTTTTATATTTCAAGAATATCAAAATTAGAGCTACCCGGGACAAAAGGTAGGCTAAGTGATACATTTTGGTTCCATCTCAAATGCTGAAACCAAAGAGAACAAACAGAATAGGAATTTCCATTCCATTTTGATCGCATGCCAAATTATGCAGAAGAGGCATTACCCAAGTTTTTTAGATTTATTGACACTAAAGAATCTAACCAACATCAGAATAAGCAATAGCTGCTCACTGAGACAGAACACAATTTAAAAAGAAAATGGCAATTTAATCGATCAATTTTGGGAAAATTTCTATTATGGTGTCTTAATATGTATTGGTTGCATAAATTCACTTGGTATACAGATTATAACTAAAAGCGTTAACCTCCATTCAAAAATAAAACTAAAACATGTAACATCTACCAAAAAGCACTTGTCTAGGTTATGCAACTATGATTTAGCTCTGCACCGATAAATTAAACTTCATGATTGATTTTAAAAACTAAACATACCTCAAGTGAGGTGCCCCTTCCACATGGAAACACCAATGCACCATTGACAAATGCAATATCATCTGCTTCATTGAAGTGTTCATTCTCATGAGAGCAAACTCGCGTGGTTATGATTTTAATCTCTAAAGTTTTCTTCTGACCATCTTTGTCAACTGCTTGAATCTTTCCTCGAGTTCCTGGCCACCCTGAAAATGCACAAACCTAAAACTGTTTTTTGTCGCAACTGCACAGTTCAAATGAAATCATGAAGTCTACCTTATTATGGAGAATAGATGCTTCTTGATCAAAGAATAGCCATGATTCATCTGGACCTATCTGCATAAAGTAGCAAAACTGAACTAAGATCAATTCTCCATTAAGAGAATTGATGCATAGAACTTATGACAACATTTTACAAATAAGATCAAGAAAATGACAATATGACAGTATCGGTACAGTACTTAAATACCTGAAGCTAGCAAAATTATCTACTATACTTCTCGTAAAAAATTGTATGCTTGTTTTTAATGACTAATAACTTCTAGCCACGACCAACATTACCTATTACAGGTAAGAGCAGATGGGAGTTCTTCTGCAAATAGTCATTGGTGTCAGATTCAGTTCTCACAAAACTTCCCAAGACTTTGCCATCAAAAGCTTCTGGTTTCTTTAAAAGCTCCTCTTCAACTAGACAACTCTAGCCTCAGCAACGACCTGAATGTCAAATTACAAATAATCACATATACAACCATTTTTGCAAGTGTTTCCAATTACAAATCCAAATAATCATCAAGTTTAACAAACCTGCATTTAGGTGTGACATGTATGCCACCAAATAGTTTTAAATATATAGCCTGCAATGAAAAAAACAATTATGTTTATTTGATTTCCTGTTAATTATAATAATAGAAACGAGTGTACCTGTGAAAGCAAAATCTCTGCCTCAGTGAAATTTCGTTTCTCAAACTCAATATCCGCCCTCTTCCTCAAAGCAAGAGCATCCATGCTACTCTACGAATTATCTCCAACACCAAACAGACTTACCATGACCTCTAAACACCGAGCAGCCGTCCCACAATGGCCAACCATAATTCCATCGCGAAGCCCCGCCAGGTTGGGGCCGGAGCCGTATCGCCCCAAGCAGCCACAACACTTTACGGCAACGTTTGGAGGAGCGATGCCAGAGAGGAATATCATCCCATATTAATTAATCCTGGTTTGTGTATCCTATGATTCATCTCAACAAATTTAATGCTCTGAACATCATCATGTCAGTATACAAACATTAAAAGGTGAAATTTGTGTATGACATGCCTACATAATTTGAATAGATTATCTATTTTCTTATTTATAAAGCAAACTTACAGTATGAGCCAATGCGTTTAGATTCTCTGGGAAAATCTTCAGCAATTTCTGCTTTGTCGGTTGATATAAACCAATAAAAATTGCAGAAGCTCTGTCAAGACAGGAAGAATATTCCATTAAAAATATGTTGCACATAATTATTTCAATTCAGAACCAATATTATACCAGAATAAAATGTTTAGAGGATTTGTAATTTGAAACTGTTATTTCTGCAATGCAATTGCAATGGTAAGAAGGTGTACCCTTCATATATATATATATATATATACATATATATCTAGAGAGAGAGAGAGAGAGAGGCTGAGATACAAGAACAAGAGATACAAGCTGCTAGAAACATATCTAATAGTAACTGACGCCAACTAACTGTAACAGAAAGAAATATAACTATGTGCAACAGGCTGGAACGTAACAGATAGAAGACACTCTAACAGAGGTGAGAAAGCACACTTTTAGGAAGAACAAAACTTTGTTAGCTTCAGTTCAAAAAACATAAGCTATGATATCTAATTAGTTTCGATTTGGATATGTTTGTCATTGAAATATATTTAGGCGAAAAACAGAAAACAGGATAAAAAAAAATGAATGCGTGAATTGAAAAGGACGAGGTGTACATGAAAATAAAGCCTACTCATGATAACACACCAGCAAGATTTCCAGCTAATCCAGCATACAAACCCTTGAAAGCAATTTCTACTCCACCACGAGCAACCTGATATTGAATGGAATAAGATATAAAAAAATCAAAAGATATGCATTTAAAAATAAGAAATGGGAGAATCAAGCCAAAACTTCACAATAAATTCCATTAAAAGATCTACAACTGCGACATACAATGAAAGGAAAATGTTAGAAGACTGCTATTCTATTAATCTTATCCTTATAAGGTTGAAATATTACAAGAAAGCTCCATGCATGGCTCCATTAGCAAGAAATTCAAGACAAATGTGATAGAATGAATGTCAGCCAAACTAATAGATTATGCATGAGCATATTATATGGTACAATGTTTGGCCTACTTTTCTTCTCAGTTTTCCTCTCTGCCAGCAAACTCAAACCATCTTCTTCCATCCCAATTTTACTAAGTTTGTCAATCAAAGTATTATACAAGACCACATCAGGTTCCACACCAATCCTGTTCTTTTCTCCTTTACCTCTCAATTTATCAAATACCCTCAACGCCCCATCGATCCTCCTAGCCTTGCATATGTGATTGATAATAATCCCAAAGGTTATAACACTGGATCCATATTTTCGTTTCTTCCATCTCTGCCAATAGTTTAATGGTCTTTTGAATCTATTTGCCTTCCGATCCCGTCAACAAGGCATTGCAAGATGCAGCTTCAACAGGACAACCCAATTTCATCACACCATCCAAGGTCATTGAGACACTATTGTAATCTCAATTTATCCAATTTAATGTCATATAGACTCACATATTAAATTTGTGTCTCAGATCAGCAAGGCACAATACTGCCCATCCAATTCCAATTTCAAATGAAAACAAAACTCATATTGAATGCCACATGTAGGGTCAAGATCCAATTTCATAGAGACTTTTCAATTTTTATTAACCTTCTCGGTCAAGAATCAACAAGATTATACATTCTTGGATAATCAATTATAATGCGTTAATGTTGCAAACAAAAACCTACCCCAAAACATTTGTGTCAAACACAGTTTTGGAGACAAAGAATGTTTGCTCAATAGAAGAAGGGAATCAATAGATCAGAAACCAAAGGATAATGGGTTGAAAATGAAATAAAGAGATTTATATCTCTCTTTGGAATGAAGCAAATCATGGACAACAGAAACTTGAATCCAAATAACAAAGTCTGAGACTTCGTTGTCATCTTTTTACGGCACCAATTCAAATCAGAATTATAGAGTTCGAATGACCAAGATTCATATAGATCAGGCGTTCTTGGTTGAATTTGAAGAACAGGAACGGGAACGGAAACCTTTACATTTTATTTGTATCATCATCTCTCTCTTTCTTGTGACTATGCGATCAACTTTTTTTTTTTGCACCAATTCAAATCAAGATTTCTAGGGTTTGAATTTCAAGAACATCGTTACCACTATTTTTCTTTTTGGTTCCGTCAGGATAATTGAATTCAACACATACATTCTATTTTTTGCGATTTCAGTCTTACGCGTCTTTCTCCCACTGATAAAGCAATCACAACCTTCGTACTGGTCGAACCTTTTTATATGATTAAAGTCGGAGTTTTTTTTAAATCGGTTAAAAACATTAAATCGTATTTATATTTATATTTTATATAATATTATATTTATAAAAGTATTTATCATTTCAAAAAACATATTTATAATATTTTTTGGGGATATTTGTAATATTTTATTGCATTCAAAATAAAAATAAAAAAGTAATATATAATATAATTTTTATTTTAAGCAATTTGAAAAATAAATAATTATAGTTAAAAAAAATTACAAAACTATATTAATGGTCATTTATATTGATTTCTACCATTTATCATTTTTTTTCACGCAGGTTCGTATATTTTTTAAAATGTTTATAATTTACTAGTATATGCACGCAAAAGACTTGAATATAATTTTGTCTATAATATATTATTATAATTAAAGGATATGCACGCAATAAAAATATTAAAGGATATTCAAAGGTGATGGGTTATGGTATAGTAATGAATTCATATTGAGTGTTTTTTTTACATTAATGGTAATTTCATTAAATAAAATCTAACAACAAATCAAAAGTAATGGCAAGATAAATATAAGGCGGAGTCTCTTCAATTTACGTACAATTCGAATTATAAAAAGTATATTTAACTAAATACTGATCTTATGTCCAACATATAAAAAATTTAAACTATAAAAGCAAACATTAAAATTAATACAATTTCCAATACTAGAACCAATATATGAATTTTTAGTTTCAAATCGATCCAAAAAATCATAAACTCAACCAAAATAATAAAAAAAATTCAATGTGTTTAGGTTGAATTGCAAATATTAATTTAGCAACCAATTATTTTTTTTACCACTACTCAAAATTTTAAGATTAATTGTATTCCTTATATTGAATGTAGTTAAATTTTAGTAGTTGTATTTCAAATTTCAACCATTGGAATTGTTAAGATATTATCCAAAATTAAAATAGCTATTGTCTAGAAGGTTGTATTATTGTATGTTTTGTTAAACTTTTTTTTTTCTCATTTTCTTTTTTTTCTTCTCACCAACTAGAAAATAAATAAATCATAGGCATATTAATAATTTAAATAAAAAATACAAAGGATAATAATTATTAAATTTTTAAATAGAGAACTACAAAATGAAAATTACATATTAATAACTTTTTTTTTTTAACAATAAGACATTCTAATTTTAAATTAAAACAAATGACTTACAAACAAACAAAAAAGACACCAAAAATTTGTGGGATATAGGCAAATTCTTGTGCCAATAGTCTTCGCTAACTTTGCCAATTTATGGGCCTCTACATTATTTTATCTACCAATGAAACTGACAGAAGCATGTCTAAAACTACACATCAGATCACTACAATCATTAATTACAGTCTCTATAGAGACTCTTCCTTGCAAGCTGTCCAACACAACTTGTGCATTCAGTTACACTTCTATCTTTGGATATTTTGCTCTGCTGCAAATTGAAGGCACCGGCACCCACCAAGAGCTTCTGGCGTATGCAAATCTGAGGCGATGCATTCTTTTCTGCAAGCTGCCAAAGAAAAAGCACCCATTGGATCTTTAAAAACACATCCCCACATAGTAGGGCCATCCAAACAGCCCCCTGGTCAACCTGTGCAGTAAAATTAGCAGCGACAGTTCTGATTTAGGGTATGCTTTCCTACAGAATGTCATTCCCCTACTTGGTTAAAATTGGAGACAAAATCACAAGCACTTCTAGCCACCTCCATAAGATTCGACATTAACTGTTTTAAACAGAATTACAATTATCTCATTTCAAATCTTCCAGAGTTGCACAAACCAGTTGCTATCCAAGTTTTTCCTTGCAAGTAATCTAGCTCTTCATTCAGGTTCTTATCAGTCTCACTTGGTACATGAGCTCTCAGTAGCATGCAAACCATGCTAGCTTTGCAGCAGTGCATTGTATAAAAAAGTGGTCATTCAACTCAGGATTGGAATTACATACAGGGAAAGTAACATCAATCATCAGACCTTTTTTCCTCAACTTGCCGATGGTTGGAAAATGTCTTGACTAATCTCCAAAGAAAATTCCTAATGGAGTTTGGACAAACAGAGTCAAAAAAGTAAATCAATTTGGAAAGCAGAAGTAAAATAATATAAGATCTTCTAAAATTGTTGATTGTACATTTGGACAAACAAATCAATTAAACGTTTATTCAATAAATGTTTATCATGTATGCATTTATGATTAAGTTGATGCAATAATCAAAGAGCTTGTGAGGTTAAACTCATACTTATAACCCGTAAGCTATTTTTATAAGCTCTTTCAAGTAATTTCATAAGCACTTATGTTATAAGATAGCCCAAATAAGATCTTTCAAACACACACTTAATTGGAAAGGAGGTGGCAGCCTCCAATGAAGAAAACAAATAACATGAGATATGTTATCATCAGTTTTGGTCGAATCATAAGTTTGTACTTCAGTTGACCTGAAATTAAACTCTATGGTTACATAGAAGATCAAACCAGGAATTGTGCACTTCAATGGACACTCATTCAAATTTAAGGCACAAGAGGAGCAGAAGTTATTTACTCGTATGAAAGAATAAGACCGGCTTACCATTCTATTAAATAAAATGAAAGGGTTGAGAGTGGATTCTTTTCTTCAATGCATTCCACTGAGGCGACTAGGGCACCTTTTTTGTAAGAGACGCTCAGCTCAAGCCAACTTCTATGAGTTCAGGCGGAAGGTAATGGGGATGTTACAATAAACCTTCCCTTCGGTATGCGATATCAATATGTAAAGTTAATTTTTATCCGAGGTGTATATAGGACGTGAACATATATGATATAGGACAATATGCAGCATGGGTCGATTTAAATATATGTAAACCATACACAAGATAGATAAGTTAGGGCTTAAATATATGTTTGGTCTATGTAAATTAGTTTTTTTTTTTAATTCCGTCCTTGTAATTTTTTTTGTTTTAACGTTAACCTTGTAAATTCAAATTTGTTCTAAAATCGTCCTTATTGTCAGTAACTGTTAAAAAAAATTGAAATGGAAAACAAAGAAGGGACATATATAAAAAAAGTGAAAAAAATATCCGCTGTGTGTTTATTTAGGTTAAAAGAAATAAATATGGTCAAAGTAGCTCAAGACAAAGATTCAACGCTACCTTGAATGATTTAGAATGACGGATCGAACGATCTATATCTACAGATGCTAAATATGAGTGCTCTGCCAAATCAAATATGTTCAATGCCAAAAAGGCATCGCCTTGGCATATATAAGCCTGCATATCGAATATAAAGTTAATAGACTGATGAAAAGCCATAAATTATAGTTCTTAGATGATTATCTGTTTGTTTAAAATGCAGGCACAACAAATACGAGTGAATGTGCATACCCACATTGATGATACGAAAATAAAATTGTGCAAGAACAAGACCAAAATCTCTTACTATATGACATTGTATCAACAGATTTTGGGAACAACCAAAAGGTAAACCTTTCACTGACTGCCTAAATCTGGGAACTGGGCATGGGAAATTGAATTAGCATTCAGATTTAGGCTATCAGTATTTTAAGATACACATACGAGTTGTATCTTGATTAGATACAAAACTGAAATCAATATATATAAATCCCTACCGTGTATTTATTTTGGACATGAATCTCATCCTTCATCCCGATTCACTATGATAAATCTCCATTCATTCTAATAAATCACTACCTAAACTTAGTTTAACTAGCCTACTTTTGGCAATTTTGAATAGATAGCAAACCACTTTTCTTTACATGTTTGCTTTACGACTCAAATCTTGAGTTATTTCGTGGTTGTATATGTCATCAACTTATAATTTTGTTATGTTACAAAATTTTACTATTAATTGTCATATTTTTATTGGCATTGTATCTTACAATTCATAATAAGAATCTATATAGTAACAATATTATTTTCTTCAAAAAAAAGTACGACCATCTCAAAAGTGCCATTCAATTAAGACTATTTTTTCATTTAATTTCATATTGTCTTCGACAAAATATGCGGCTTCTTAAATGAATGTGTCATAAAATTGATTCCACCATAAAAAAATTTACGTGTGGAGGAAAACAATGTCATGTAGTCAAATGGGATCCCTAAAACCCTAAACCCCAAACCGTAAAACCCTAAAACCCTAAATATGACAGTATCGGTAAAGTACTTAAATACCTGAAGCTATCAAAATTATCTACTATACTTCTCCTAAAAAATTGTATGCTTGTTTTTAATGACCAATAACTTCTAGCCACGACCAACATTACCTATTACTGGTAAGATCATATGGGAGTTCTTCTGCAAATAGTCATTGGTGTCAGATTCGGTTCTCACAAAACTTTCCAATATGTTATCATCAAAAGCTTCTGGTTTCTTTAAAAGCTCCTCAATTAAGCTCCTCTTCAACTAGACAAGCTTTAGGTTTGAACTAATTATAGCTACGAAACCGTTTGGAAGCTCTTTAGAAACTAGGTTCTAACAAGATTTTGTAGTTGGGTTCAAATTTCTCGACCTTGAAAATTTTATTGGCTCATTATAATCCCTTTCTTCTGAACCACATATGTTATCATCTGTTTCCTCAAGATTTTCAACAAAATGCGATGTCAGAAGGTTTTGGATGTTGTTTTTGTTCATTGACTTCCTCCGTAGTAAAGTCCTTAACTTTCATCACATATGATCTTTCCCTTTTTCGAAGGGTCAAATTAGCTTGTTACTATTGCAGTACTCAATGATTATTGAAGCAACATCGTGTACTCAATGATTATTTGGCTGTGTCTCTACTAATATCTTCAACAAAATCAATGAGACTTCATGAACCCCATCCTACAAAATCCTTTTTCTTCTCTCCAACTTTTCCTTTTATTGACTTTAGCTTTTTCATTCATTTCCTCTTTCCCCTTACCGATTTAACTTCTGATGTGTCATTCAGGTCATCATAATCAGAAGGTTGAAATTCTCTTACATCAGATTCGCCAGAATCATCTTCCTCCTCACCTATTTCGTATGGATCCAAGTCACGCTTGTTTTTCCCATTTTTAATGAAGTTATGGGAAAAATGAGCATTTTGAGAATTCAGCCCTTTTTTTTTTGGATAAATTTATAATATTCTTTAAAATAACATTCATATGTCTCTTGATCTTCGAAATCTATCTTTTCCTGTTAATAAAAAAGCACATAATAATGAATATATACAGCGAAAGAGAAAATGTATACATACAGCCTACATAAAGAGGTGAACTTTCTTTACTCAATTTCGAGTACAACCGAGAAAATATGATTTAAAAAAAATTATACTAAAATGAGAAAAAATGGTTCCTGATACTGTTTTAACAAACGGTTTTCACCTGTACGAAGAATAACAGTGACGAATAAACCTGTTGGACAATCTAGGATTCTTTTTCATAGATAAATAGAATAAGTTTGTTGTTTTAAACACCTCGAAACAAAAGCACTTGCAAGATGTGCCTGTGTTATTTACGACACCAGCATAACAATCACAAACATCGGCAACCCAAAAATGCCAATTTGTAAATACACAAATGATAAACAAACAACAAGGTTTTTCATTGTAGGATTCCACATACTATTGCAGGTTTCTATTTCTTTCTCCTGTTGTATATAACATAACACATGATTGAAACATATCTTACCCCATCAGAATTGTTAAATATTATATTAGAATGTAAATAATATATATGGGCTGTAAGTATACGTATTCTAGCCCGTTAGCATTACTGTAAATTAGGGTTATTTAATACCATGTGTCTATATAAAGAGTCTCCGTTGTGTAGTTGAAACACACGGGTTATTCCATATATGTCTCTCAATACTCTTTATATTTAACATGGTATCAGAGCCAACTGAGAGACAAACCCTAATCGTCAACTACCCAGTCGACCCCCTGTCTCTAGTGAATATTTTTTTTCCGTCAAACCGTGTTCTCAACTCCGGTTTCCCCCCTCTGTCGTTGAACCACTGATTCCTCAATTTTTGTTCAGCCGTTTACGCTTTACCGTCGCTGTCGCCGCTGCCATCACTGTTTCTGACGAGATTTTTCGACGAACGACCACTCCATCAGCGCCGAACACCCCAGATCGGCCAAACCCTTCCGCCGCGCCTCCAGAATCAATCACACGCCCCCTCACACGCCTTCACGTGCCCACACGCGCTGCTGCACATCCCGCGCGTGGATCTCACGCGCCGCCCACTGCCACCGCGCGTGATGGCGCGTCCGACAGCCGTTCACGGTGATTCTTCTGCCACAACACTCGCCTCGGCCTCTTGCTTCCATATTTTCCCTCAGTTTTTAGTTTCGAGTTACGGATATACGACTTCCAGTTCAAACAGCCCCTGTTTTCCCGGTTCCGACGAGTTTGCTGACAACCTTTGCTGACGATGGCATCTCAGTCTGAAACTAGAAGTATCTTCACCAACTACATCACTTCTCCTCTCTCAGTTGAAAAACTGCATGGATCAAATTATGATAGTTGGGCTGCCGACATCAAACTTTTGCTACGTGGTCAAGGTTACGAGGATCACCTCACCCAAAACCCTGAAAAGGTGAGTGTGACTGAATCATCCAAATGGAGCCAGATTGATGCTCAGTTGTGTAGTGTCATTAAGTCTACACTTCATCCAGATATTAAACTGATTTTCCATCTGCATATCACGTGTGAATCAGTTTGGATTCAAGTAAAGGTACTCTATACTAACGACACACAACGTCTCTATGGAGTTTGTCACCGCTTGTTGAACATCATTACTCCGAAGTCACTTGATGGCTCTATTTCTGCATATCTTGGCACCGTTCATAGTGCACTTCATGACTTTAATGAGCTACTCCCTCCTACTGCAAGTAATCCAGTTGAACATAAGAAGGAGTTGGATGAACGCAACACCTTCGTCATGCTTCTTGCACTCTATGGCCTACCCCAGGACTACTCTACAACTCGTGATCAAATTTTGGGGTCTGTTACTGTTCCGGATATGTTTACTACTTCAGCGATCCTCCTTCGAGTACCAGCAAAACATCCAGTTGAGCAGTCTATTACTTCAGTTCTGGGTGACACTGCTGCCCTTGCATCTCAGGGACATAATCAGCAACGTTCTTGTGGAGGACCATCCAGCTCTAAGCCTCGTCCCATGTGTGAGCATTGTCATCGACTTGGACACACTATTGATCGCTGCTGGAAGTTGCATGGCAAGCCTTCGCCTTCGATAAATGCAACTCAGCTTGATCCCTCTGCCACTATTTAGACTACACCATCTCCACACGGCTCCACGGCAAACTATGAAGATTTTCTCCGATGGGTTCAGAGTCATCCAAACTCTAGTTCTCCTACTTCGGTTGCACACTCTGGTAACTCATCTGTTTACCTCTCTCATTCATCTTCTCTCGGCCCTTGGGTTCTTGATTCTGGTGCGTCTGATCATGTTACTGGTAATAAAGGTCTCTTTTTGTCACTCTCTACATCTGGTTTTTTACCTACTATAACTTCTGCCAATGGTACTCAAACACGGTCTCAAGGAGTTGGCACTGTCCACATTCTCCCTTTTATCTTAGTTGCATCTTTTCTTTATGTACCTGGATGCCCCTTTAATTTACTTTTAGTTAGTCGATTGACTCGATCTCATAACTGTATTATTACTTTCACTAATGATAATGTTACCTTGCAGGACCGGAATTCGGGAAGGACGATTGGCATCGGATGTGAGTCACAAGACCTCTATTACCTTTCTACAACATCCAAGACGTGCTCTGCCACAGAGTCCCCACATACTATCCATGCTCAGCTAGGACACCCAAGTCTTACCAAACTACAAAAACTGGTGCCTAGTTTTTCTAAGTTATCTACTTTACATTGTGAGTCGTGTCAGTTAGGGAAACACACCCGTAGTAATTTTCCCGATCGAGTCAATAAAAGAGTATCCTCTCCTTTTGCTTTAGTTCACTCTGATGTTTGGGGTCCCTCTCGTACTGTGTCTACTTTAGAGTCTAAGTATTTTGTTACTTTTATTGATGATTATTCTCGTTGTACGTGGTTATTTTTAATGAAAAATAGAACTGAATTGTTTTCCATTTTTGAGCAATTTTATAAAGAAATTAAAATCCAATTTGGAGTTTCCATTCGTACCTTAAGAAGTGATAATGCTCGAGAATATTTGTCTCATCAATTTCAAAATTTTATGGCTTCCAACGGTATTTTACAGCAAACCTCATGTCCTCATACACCTCAGCAAAATGGGGTAGCCGAACGCAAAAATCGGCATCTCATTGAAACCACACGAACCTTACTTCTCCATGGCAATGTTCCATTCCGATTTTGGGGGGATGCAGTCTTAACGGCGTGCTACCTTATTAACCGTATGCCATCTTCTGTCCTTGATGGCAATATCCCCCATTCGGTCCTTTTTCCCAATACCTCTCTTCACCCATTACCACCTCGTGTCTTTGGGTCCACGTGTTTTGTTCACAATTTATCCCCCGGTTTGGACAAATTGTCAGCTCGGTCGCTCAAGTGTGTCTTTCTCGGTTATCATCGGTCTCAAAAAGGATACCATTGTTATTCTCCCATACTACACCGCTACGTTACATCAACTGATGTTACCTTTTTTTGAGTCTGTACAATATTTTAAACCTACCCATATAGCTACTGAGCCCTATCAGGAAATTAATCCCGAACCTCCTCAAGTCGTTACTGAGCCCTATCAAGACATTAATCCTGAACCTCCTCAAGTAGTTATCCCTCTCCTACCCACTAAGATTCCTATAGAACCTGCCGAGTCTACCCCCCAACCTCCACGACCACTACAAACATATCAGCGTCGTCATTTATCCTCAATTGTGCCTGTTCCTGCTCCCATTACAGACTCTCCTCCGACGCCACCTCTGGATCCGGCCCTGTCACCTGAGCCTAACCTTCCCATTGCTATTTGTAAGGATGTTCGCACCACCCGTAATCCATCTCCTCATTATATTGATTTGTGTTATCATCGTCTTTCACATTTACATTACACTTGCTTGTCCTCCTTGTCTTCTGTTTCTATTCCTAAAACTACAGGTGAAGCATTATCCTACCCTGAGTGGAGGCATGCAATGCTTGATGAGATGTGTGCTCTCCAAGGCAGTGGCACTTGGAAATTGGTACCCCTACCTCATGGGAAGCCAGTAGTTGGGTGTCGTTGGATTTATACAGTGAAGGTTGGTCCTGATGGTAAGATTGATCGATTTAAGGCTCGTTTGGTAGCAAAGGGATATACTCAGATTTTTGGGTTGGATTACAGTGATACATTCTCACTGGTTGCCAAAATGGCATCTGTTAAACTATTTTTCTCCATTGCAGCAATTAGACATTGGCCCCTCCATCAGCTTGACATTAAAAATGCCTTCTTGCACGTTGATCTTGCCGAGGAGGTATATATGGAGCAACCACCAGGATTTGTTGCTCAGGGGGAGTCTTCTAACATGGTTTGTCGACTACACAGGTCCCTTTATGGTCTTAAACAGTCTCCTAGAGCTTGGTTTGGCAGATTCAGCTCGGTAGTACAAGAATTTGGTATGATCCGCAGTGAAGCCGATCATTCTATATTTTATCATCACTCAGCTCAAGGGTGTATCTATCTTATTGTTTACGTGGATGACATTGTTATAACTGGTAGTGATCAGCAAGGAATAATCCAGTTAAAACAATATCTCTCAAATAAATTTCAGACTAAAGATCTTGGTAAACTTCGTAATTTTTTGGGTTTTGAAGTAGCTCAATCTAAGGATGGTCTTGTAATTTCACAAAGAAAATATGCCATGGATATTCTTGAAGAAACTGGCCTACTAAATGCCAAGTCAGTTAATACTCCTATGGATCCAAATGTCAAACTCCTACCCAATCAGGGGGAGCCTCTATCAGATTCAGGAAGATATAGGAGATTGGTTGGAAAATTAAACTATCTCACAGTCACTCGTCCTGACATTTCATTTGCTGTCAGTGTGGTAAGTCAGTTCTTAAATTCTCCTTGCCAAGAACATATGGATGATGTAATCCGAATTCTTAAATACATCAAAAGTGCACCTGGAAAAGGTCTCATTTATGAAGATAGAGGACATACTTAGATAATTGGCTACTCAGATGCTGATTGGGCAGGCTCACCTATAGATAGACGATCAACTTCCGGGTATTGTGTACTCATAGGAGGAAATTTAATATCTTGGAAGAGTAAGAAACAAAATGTTGTTGCAAGATCCAGCGCTGAGGCAGAATACAGGGCCATGGCACTAGTAACATGTGAACTCATCTGGCTGAAATAGTTACTGAAAGAACTTCAATTTGAAGAGACCAGCACAATGACACTAATATGTGATAATTAAGCTGCATTGCACATTGCCTCGAGTCCTGTTTTTCATGAAAGGACCAAGCATATTGAGATTGACTGCCATTTTGTTAGAGAAAAGATTGAATCAGGTGACATCATCACCAGCTTTGTCAAATCCAATGATCAGTTAACAGATGTGTTTACAAAGTCATTGCGAAGTCCTAGAATTAGTTATATATGTAACAAGCTAGGTGCATTTGATTTATATGCTCCAGCTTGAGGGGAAGTGTTAAATATTATATTAGAATGTAAATAATATATATAGGCTGTAAGTATACGTATTCTGGCCCGTTAGCATTACTGTAAATTAGGGTTATTTAATACCCTGTGTCTATATAAAGAGTTTCCGCTGTGTAGTTGAAACACACGGGTTATTCCATATATGTCCCTCAATACTCTTTATATTTAACAAGAATCAACATCAACTTTTTTTTTCAAGTAGAGATGCAAGTTTTGCGCAGTGCCTACAAAATCCTTTGTTTCTTTTTACAGTAGCAAATTCACCATCAAAGAAGCATTTTCCACAAACAGCAGCTGGGCAGGAAAAGCACATGAACTTTGATGCTTTTCTGCATATGTAGCAATAATGGGAACCTACAAAAATTATCAAAAAGTCATTCAGCATCACAAGAATTAAAAGACGTTTAATATATAAGATTTTTACGAAACATATTTAAGAAACATATAAGATTTACAATTGTTAGGGCAGTATCAACTGCATAAATACTTACTGACCAACAAAAGTAAAAGAAATGTATTTGAATGCCGCATAAGTAGAGATAAACATTGAAGCAGCCTACCACAACACCAATTACTGTCATTCTTCAAAAAGGTATTGTCTTTATTCACGCATTCCGGATGATAAGCTTTAAGGAAATCCCTTTAAGCACCACGAATCAATTAACCATAAAAAGAAGGGTCACTTTTGCGAATTTATGGGACGAGGAAAATGTATCCCTAAACACATTACTTTAGTCAAAGAAAGGGGGAATTGATGGAAATGCACCCAACTTCTATATCCACTAAATTCCATTGAACTGTGTACAGCAAGTTACCTTTTGTTGGAAAAAACACTAAAATAACGCCAAATAATTGCAATTAAGTTCAACAGCCACATATAACATGAAAATGTTATGTTCTTATTTTTAAATAACGAAGACATAGATAAATTTTGCTCAAGTAGTCAAAACATGTTATTAGCAACAATATAACTCAAGCACATATTGATTCCATAGTATCTGTATAAGATCAAAAGTTTTTTTAACAAAATCAAGAACTAGATTAACAAAATCGAAAGGTTTTTTTTCTCAATCAAAGATTGAATGATCTGAATAATCAAGAACTAGAAAAATAATATCTCAATTATAAACAAGATGGGTCAGATTTTGTTGGAATGAATATTCCAAAATCATATATAACTCCATGATCGTAAGAAACTTAAAAAGTTTCTTTCAAAATCTTGGTAACAAAATGGGTTTTAGAATGGAACGCATTGCCTCAAGGTTCTTTTCTCAACCATAAGATTGAATGTTTTGGGACAAAACACGTTATATTTGAAAATTGATAGGGACATGATACCGGTCGAATCAATTAATGTAGAAGATTGAAAATTGATAGGGAGAAAAAAAGATATCGAGTTCAAGCAATCAGGGTTGAGAACACACACCTCTGATTTTCTTTTTCTGGTTCCCTCAGAATAATTGAATTCAACACATTTATTTTTTCCGATTTCGTCTTACGCCTCTTTTTCTCCCACTGATCAAGCAACCACAAAAGAACGGATATGTCAAATTGGTACTGGTCGGAATGCAAAGGTTTCAAATCCTTTGAATCAATGAAAAAGCACTTCCTTAAACTCTTATCACCAGAAATTAAACTTTTATCGAATGAGACAACTCAACTAAGATTAAGTAAACTAATATGATTGATTATTAGTGATTTTTAAATAAATTGAAATTTTTTACTTTGTTGTTGCAATGTATTTTTTTCAAATATAAAACAATTTAGTTACTTATTTATTAAGTTTTAGTACTTATATTAATTTATAATATTTAAAGAATTATAAATATTTAAAATAAATAGTATTTAATTGTTTTACGATAGTAATTTTGTTATTTAAATTAATATGATATATTTTATATTGTGTCATAACAGGGTGTGTGTTGAGACAAACTCTATATTTAACGTTTTGATGAAAACAAACAAAGGTTATTTAAGAAAGTTAATTATGATGCTAAAATGTTATGTTAATTTAACATGTTTTTTTGAGTGAATTTAATTAAGAACAGAATCAAGTCAAAGAAGAAAAGACAACAACAAGATTATTCTGCATCAAAACAGAGAATGATCTTCAGTCTTAAAAAAGTTCATCACAGCATATTGATCAAACTTTTTCTACATCCTTAACAAAGAATCTGCCCAGGAAAATTATTGATATACAATCATGGCAAGGAAGAAGTAGGATTCATCCAAGCGCAAAAAGGTTATTTGATCTCAAAATTAAAAGGACTCAAAGACAGACAAAAGTCATGATGAGTGTGTAAACTCCAAAAAATCAAATGTCAAGAAAGCTCAATCAATCTTGACATATGACAAGACAATTGCAAAGGAAATCCAGAATTATTAAAACGGGAACTCCAGAATGATTATTTAAGTTCAAGAAAGTTCATTCTAAAAACTAAGAACGTTTATCGTTCTCCGTTTTCTGCACAACAACAGCAGCCTTGCAATCTGCTCTGTTTCAGTTTGTAATTCTTCTCCAATCTTGTCTAGCTACACTCAAGAATCAAGACATAGAATGTACCATCCAAGATCAATGAAGAAACGTCAAGAATCATTTGAAGAAAGGACGGAACTGCTTTAAATGCTAAACCAGAAAAGTCAAAAAGTTGTTTCAAAGCAGAATTATTTTTATTCTGAAATAATGTTTCAGTCAAAAAGAAGAGCTTCTCCAACAATTCTATGTACCTTCATTCAATACTTCTACAGTCTATAAATAGAAGGCCATTATCCAATATGAAGGCAAGAAATTCAAGTGCTGAGAAATCCATAAACCAATCACATACACTTGAAATTCTTCAAAATAGAGAATCATACATTCTGCTTTCGCAAAATAGTTGCTGTTATATATTCATATATTAGATTGCAAAATTTGCACTAAATCATCTGTAAAGAATCACTTCTCAAACAAGAGTTGAGAAATCTTAGATTCTGTCAAAACAATCAAATTGTAAAAACTCAAACTATAAGAGTTTATTTATAGTTTGTTTAAAGATTGCATCCTATCAAGGTTAGATAGGTGCTGTTATTGCTTTCTGGGTGGAAAGTAATTGAGATTGAATAAGATCAAGGTAGATCTAGAATGGGTGTTGTAAGATCAAGAAGGTTACTTGCTTTTAAACACTTAGTGAAAAATCTCACAGTGTGAGGACTAGATGTAACCCACGTTGGGTGAACGAGGATAAATCTTTGTGTCGTATTCTCTTTCCTATCTCTCTCTTTATTATACCGATTTGATTAAGCTAAGTTAAAATATAAAATGATTTTCTGCTAATCCAGGAACGTTCTCTGTTTTATCACAAAAACAAAGAACGTTCTCCATTTTCTGTTTTTATAACCAAGATCATTCTTGAGTTATTTTCGTAAGTTTTATCAGGAATTTTTAAAAGGCGCTTTTACAATTCAAACCCCCCTTTCTTATAAATCAACATTGTTACTTCAATTGGCATCAGAGCTCGGTCTCTAGAAAGTTTAAAAACACCTAACAAGTGTTAGAGAAAAGATCTAGAAAAATGTCAAAAGCAAAATCCATTGTTGAAGGAGGATTCTCAAACAGACCTCCATTCTTTGATGGATCAGACTACTACTTTTGGAAAAACAAAATGTAGTTGTTCTTAAAGTCTCAAGACACAGGAATGTGGCGCATCATTACAGATGGAGATTTCACACCAAGAGTTGATCAAAATGACTCAAACTCTGCCCTGAAAAAAGAAGCAGACTGGACAGCAGATGATAAAACTAAGGTACTTTTAAATTCTAAAGCTCATCTATTCTTATCATATGCTTTAAGCAGGGAAGAAAGTGAAAGGGTAGATGAATGCACAACTGCAAAAGAAGTTTGGGATACATTACAAACTCATCATGAAGGAACGAGCCATGTCAAGGAAACAAGAATAGACATTGGTATAAGAAAATTCGAACTGTTCGAAATGCAAGAAGGAGAAAGCATTGATGAAATGTACTCAAGATTTACTACAATAGTAAATGAAATGCGTTCTCTTGGCAAAGCTTACACAGTACAAGAAAGAGTAAGAAAGATCATGAGGTGCCTTCCAATTATTTAGAGACCAATGGTAACGGCTATAAGCCAAGCCAAGAACCTTGAATCACTGCCTTTGGAAGAATTAATTGGAACACTAAGAGCACATGAAGTACTGCTACAAGAAGACAAACCAGTCAAGAAGGGAAAGGCAATATCACTAAAAGCATCTCAAGAAAAATTCATAGCACAACTAGAGGAAGAACCAGAAGAAAATGAACAGGAAGATGCTGATGAAATTGCACTTCTCACTAGAAGAATACAGAGAATGATGAGAAGAAGGGATCAAATTAAGAAGTGATATCAAAACAGAATTCCTAAAACAGAGGTTGACAAGAGTCAAGTTACATGCTTTGGATGCAACAAATTAGGACATTACAAAGCAGAATATCCCTCAAACAGAAATCCACCAAAACGATTTCCATTCAAAAAGAAATCAATGATGGCAACATTGGACGATTCAGAAGAATCAGAAACTGAATAAGAAGAAGAAGCCAACATATGCTTGATGGCAAAAATAGAGGAAGAAGAGGTAATAAATTCTGAACCCTGTTATTTATGCGAACAAATGGGAAAAGAATTTGATAACTTATTAAATGACTCAAATCTTCTCATTCAAAATTGTAGTTCCTTGAAAGAACAATTATATAAAGAAAAGAAAGAAAAAGAAGAAAGTCTGGCTAAGAATAATTTGTTAAAAAATATCATTCAAGAGTTGAAAGAAACAAAGAATTTTGAAAAACAAGAGTGTCAAGAACATTCTGCATTACAAACGGAGAACGTTCAACTCAAAAGTGAAAATGAACTTCTCAAAACAGATTTATTAAATTTTATTAAAGCCATTGAAACTTTTCATAATATCATGGGATCTCAGATAGGAATCTTTGATAAAGCTGACCTTGGTTTCAATCAAACTCAGAAAACCAAGCTATATGAAAATTTCTTTGTCCCAAAAAGAAAGGAAGAAAAGTTCAAGACTAGATGTTCTTATTGTAAAAAACTTGGACATCTGGAATTTGCTTGCTATTTTAGAAAAAGATATGAAAAGATTAAAAAGAGAAAATCTGTTAAAAAGGAGAAGCATCCTAACAAAACAGTTTTGAAAAATCTGCAAAACGGAGAACAATCTCAAGGATGGCTCCTAAACAGAGAAAGTTCCAAATCACAGGCTGAACGATCTAGAAACTCTTTTAAACCAAAGCTGAAATACTCTGAAGTCTACACTATTAAATCTGTTTCAAAACCAATAACCAAAAACCCAGCTAGTTTCAAAAACAAGGGAATGATATATCATGTTAAATAAAATGTTAAAACTAACACTCAAGGACCCAAAACAAAGTGGGTACCTAAGGCTGAACTAATATCACATGCAGGTTGGTTCTCCAAGTATAAAGAGAAAGCCTTGGTTCTTGGATAGTGGTTGTTCAAGGCACATGACAGGAGATGAAAACGGCTTCATAAACTTCGTCAAGAAGGATGGTGGTTCGGTCACTTTTGGCAACGATAATCAAGCTTAAATTAAAGGTAATGGAACCATTGGTACGACAAACTCTGCTAAATAAATGATGTCCAATATGTGGAAGGATTAAAACACAATTTATTAAGCATAATTCAGCTATGTGACAATGGATGCGAAGTCGTTTTTAAACCAAAGGTATGTGAAATTAAGAAAGCTAAAACTGGAGAAATTCTGTTTTCTGGAAAAAGAAAGAAAAATTTGTATGTTTTATATCTTGATGAATTACTTGATGAATCATGCTTTATATTAACTAATAAAGACAAATGGATTTGGCATAAAAGGGCTGGGCATATCAGTATGAAAACCATTTCAAAAATTTCCAAACTTGATCTTGTTAGAAGCTTACCAAAACTTAATTTTGAGAAAGATAAAATATGTGAAGCATGTGTCAAAGGTAAGCAAGTAAAAAGCAACTTTCATGCAAACGATTTTGTGACAATGAACAGAACTCTTGAACTACTTCACATAGATTTATTTGGGTCTGTCAAAACAACAAGTCTAGGAGGAATGAAATATGGTTTTGTTATTGTTGATGACTTCTCAAGATTTACATGGGTTCTGTTTTTAAAACAAAAAGATGATGCATTTGAAGCATTCAAAACATTTTGCAAAAGGGTTCAAAATGAAAAAGAATCCAGCATCATTTCTGTAAGGAGTGATCATGGAGGAGAATTCATAAATTCCTTATTCAAAAGTTTCTTTGATGAACTTGGTATATCTCACAATCTTTCATGTGCAAGAACTCCACAACAAAATGGAGTTGTTGAAAGAAAAAATAGAAGACTACAAGAAATGGCAAGAACTATTTTAGAAGAATCAAATGTTGAAAGATATTTTTGGGCTAAAGCCATAAACACATCTTGCTATATCTTAAACCGTGTATATATTAGAAAGATCATAAACAAAACGCCATATGAAATCTGGAAAAATAGGAAGCCAAACATCTCTTATTTTCATATTTTTGGTTGTTACTATTACATCTTAAACAACAAAGATCTTATTGGAAAATTTGATGCAAAATCTGATAAAGCAATCTTTCTTGGATATGCAATCGAGTCTAAAGGTTATAGAGTGTTTAATTTAAGAACTAATGTTGTTAAAATTAGTATGCATATATTATTTGACGAGTTTGATGACTTAGACATAAGTAAAAAGGATGAGGAAGAAGAAACTTCAAATGAAACACAGCAGCAAAATAGTTTGCAGAAAACAGAGATTGATAAACAGTCTTTGTTTCATTCTCCACCAAAAAGCTGGAAAACAATTGAAGATCATCCACAAACTCAGATCATTGGAGACACGGTTGATGGAATTAGAACCATAAAATCATTCAAGAATGATGAAAGTAACATGACAATGATATCTCAAGTTGAACCAAAATCAATCAAAGATGCAATCACTGATCAATCTTGGATAGATGCCATGAAGGAAGAATTACTGCAGTTTGAGAAAAATGAAGTTTGGACTCTAGTTCCAGATCCATTAGATCAAACTGTCATTGGAACTCGATGGGTGTTCAGAAACAAACTTGATGAAGAAGGAAAAGTTGTTAGAAATAGAGCAAGATTAGTAGCCCAAGGCTACAATCAGCAAGAAGGTATAGATTATGATGAAACCTTTGCTCCAGTTGCAAGGTTAAAAGCTATTCGAATACTTCTTGCATATGCATCTCATAAACTTATTAAATTATTTCAAATGGATGTTAAAAGTGCCTTCTTAAATGGCTTTTTAAATGAACAGGTATATGTAAAATAGCCCCCTGGTTTTAAAACTCAATCAAAACCAAATCATGTTTTCAAACTTACTAAAGCATTATATGGTTTAAAACAAGCACCAAGGGCTTGGTATGAACGGCTGAGTTCATTCCTAATTAAAAATGATTTCCAAAGAGGAAAAATTGATACTACTTTATTTAAGAAAACAGAGGGAAATGATTTACTCATTGTTCAAGTATATGTTGATGATATCATTTTTGGATCAACAAATGAAAAATTGTGCGCAAATTTCTCAAAACTTATACAAAGTGAATTTGAAATGAGCATGATGGGTGAATTAAGATACTTTCTTGGATTACAAATTAAACAATATGAAAAAGGCATTTTTATTTGTCAAGAAAAGTACATTAAAGATTTGTTTATCAAATATAAAATGAATGAATCAAAAATCATGACAACCCCCATGCATCCATCTACTACTTTCGAAAAAGATGAAAATAGCAAATCTGTCTCTGAGAAAGAGTATCATGGAATGATTGGCTCTTTGCTATATCTAACTGCCAGCAGACCTGACATAGTGTTTGCAGTAGGATTATGTGCTCGATTTCAATCAGCGCCAAAAGAATACCACTTAACAGTAGTAAAACACATATTTAGATACCTTGTTGGAACAACTAATCTTGGTCTTTGGTATAGAAAAGGTTCACATTTTGATATTATAGCATACTGTGATGCTGATTATGCTGGAGACAAAATTGAAAGAAAAAGCACAAGTGGAGCATGTCAGTTCTTAGGCGAAGCATTAATCAGCTGGTCCTGCAAAAAATAGAACACCATAGCTTTATCCACAACAGAAGCTGAATATGTTTCAGCAGCAAACTGTTGTTCACAGGTTTTGTGGATTAAAAATCAACTCCAAGATTACTCTGTAAGTTATTCAAATATTCCAATTTATTGTGATAATACAAGTGCCATAAATTTATCTAAAAACCCCATTCAGCACTCTAGATCAAAACACATTGAAATAAAACATCATTTCATTTGTGATCATGTCAACAAGAAAGATATTGAATTAATCTTTGTTGATACTCAAAATCAACTTGCTGACATTTTTACAAAGCCTCTTGTTGAGGATAGTTTCAATTTGATCAAAGAAAAACTGAAAATTATGAAAAATCCAGAAAATTCTGGTTAAATTCTGCGACTGTAGAAAACGGAGAACGTTTATCAGTCTCCTTTTCGCGATGCATCATTCTTCGTTTTGAAATACCAACAGTTTTCATTATTTTAACATTTTCCCTCTCAAATCGAAAAGGCAAATCTTGATGTTTAATGCACATGCCTTTTTGTCTGAAATAGAGGGCTGACACGCACACGTTTCAGCTTTTCCCCGAAATGCTTTTCCTCCTTCCCTAGGCACCAACAGTTCCCATTGGACAACAAGTCATCATTATTCTCTCTTCATCTCCTCAAGTCAGAAAAAACTGTTAATCTCTCTCATCTCCTCATTTTTTTTCTGCATCAATCCTCTCTCTAAATACCCACTCCATTGTTCACCTTCTTCATCCTCAACCTCTAAACCACAGAACAAAAATGGCTCGAACTAAACAATCAGCACGCAAAAACGCCTATCCCAGCTCACCATACTCTTCATCTTCTTCGTACAAATCTATGGAACGATCACCCTCTCCACCACCTAGACCAACACCACCACATACTTCCTCTGCCTCTCCTCCATCTAACACAAAAATCCTCAATTTCCCTCCTCTGACTACTTTTCTTCCACCCATGTATACTCGTCCCACACCTAGCAATGTTCAAGTTCCTCCATATCTTCGTACTCAAACCACTCCTCCAAGACGTTCAATGAGAGTTCAGTCCAGCATTGGTACTTCAAAATCTTCGAACCCTAAACCTTTTGAACCTTTGTTCTTCGTTCTTTCAGATTCTGAAAGTGACGATTCTTCTGATTCATGCCATCCTTCTTCAGCAAGAATACTCACCAATACCACTCCATCAACAAAAACATCAACACAACCTGAACCATCAACACAACCTAAACCATCAACACAACCAACACCATAAGCCACAACACCAACCATAAATCAACCATCCATATCAGAAAAAACACCAACAAACCCTAAAACCACCACACCTTCCAAATCTGTCTTTTCCTCTGAACCCTCACAATCAACTCCTCCAAATCAAAAACGGAGATCGTTGAATGATATTGTTTCTCCTCCTACAAAACAAAATGAACCCCTCTCTCAATCAAAACCACAAAACAAACCCATGAAAACCAAAACTGTAATGACAAATGCCAAGTACCTTGCTCGCAAAAAACTTCTGCTCCTAAACAAAACCTAAAAACCACTTCTCCAGAACATTCTCCACAATGTTCCCCACCACGAGAACGTTCTCTCGCTCCTTCAGTTCCTCCTCCAGATTCGTCTCCCCACCCACAGCCCTCCCCACGAACACACTCCAAACGTTCTCCATCCCCCCAGTCTTCTTCTCCCCCCACCTCATCTGATTCTGACCCATCTCCTCCTTCTAAGAAACCCAAACAAACTACTCCTCCTCTGATTTCCCCTGACAACTCTAAACTTTTTGATGACAAATGGGCTCAACACCCAGTTGGGATTGGCATAATATTTGTGTTTGACAATCTCGTTGTCAATGGTAATACTGTTCAGCATCACACTGATGCTCTTGGTTGGACTTCTTTCTTACAAATTTCTGAATCTTACTACCCAGAAGTTGTACGTGCATTTTATTGCAATACCAAAACATTCGCTGACAAATCTCTGCTCATCTCTAAGATTAAGGGCGTGGAGATCAAATTGACTCCAAATATTCTAGCCTCTATTCTTCAGCTTCCCATAGAAGGCCCCTCTGTCTTTGGTGACCATTGGTACTCAGCCTTAAATCTTCGCAAAATTGAAGTCCTATTTGATCTGTTTGAAGAAGACACCACCCGTTACTTTTCCACCTATCTTAAGCCCCTTCCTAAAGTGTTTAATAACATGTGCCAACATACTCTGATTCCTCACTATGGAAGTCATGAGTATGTCTCTGATAATGATGCTTTGCTCATCCATCATCTACTTAACTGCAAGAGACTAAACTTACCCTATTCTAAACACGAAACCCAAAACCTGAAACCATAATCCCAAAACTCAAAACTCGAAAACCTAAACGCGAAATACAAAACCCTAAACCCAAAACCAGAAATCGTAAACCTAAAACCAGAAACCCTACACCCGAAACCCTAAATTCAAAACCCTTAACCCGAAACCCTAAACTTGAAACCCATAACTCAAAACTCAAAACCTGAAACACTAATCCCGAAACCCTAAACGTGAAACCACAATACCTAAAACTAAAACCCTAATCCCAAAACCCTAAACCCAAAAACATAAACCCAAATCCAAAAATCCTAACCCTAAAACCAGAAACCCGAAACACTAAACCCAAAACATGAAACCCTAAACTCAAAACCCTAAATCCTAAACCCTAAACATGAAACCCCAATCCTGAAACACTTAACCCAAAACCATAAAGACGAAACCCAAAACCTAAAACCATAAACCAGAAACCCTAATCTTGACACACTAAACCCACAACCCTAAACCCGAAACCCTAAACACAAAATTCGATACACTAAACCTGAAACCCTAAATTTGAAACCCTAATCCTCAAACCCCAAACAAGAAACTCTAAGCACGAAACCCGAAAACATAAACCCGAAACATAAAACCCGAAACCAAAACCTAAAACTCAAAACCCTAATCCTGAAACACTTAACCCAAAACCCTAAACGTGACACCCTAAACTTTAAACACTAATCCCTAAACCCTAAACCCGAATCCTTAAACAAGAAACCCTAAACCTGAAACTATAATCCTAAAATTCGAAACCAGAAAACCTAAACACAGAACACAAAACCCTAAACCCAAAACCATAAATCGTAAATCTAAAACCAATAACCCTACAACCGAAAACCATAAACCTGAACCCTTAATCCCGAACGCCTAAACGTGAAACCCCAATACCTAAACCTAAAACCCTAATCCCAAAACCCTAAAGTAATAATTACATCTTTATTTGACAATTTTATTTTATTAACGTTATTATTATTTTCGTTATATATTAATAACATATAATGAAATAGAGTGGTCAAATAAAGTAATAATTAAATAAAGTAATAACTAAACACGAAACCCGAAAACATAAACCTGAAACTCTAAAACCTAAGCCCTAACCCAAAATCCTAAACCTAAAACAAGAAACCCTAAACTTAAAACCCAAATCCCGAAACATTAAACCCGAAACCCTAAACACAAAACCAAACACAACAATAATTCATTGAATTTGTGAGGGCCAAAAGTCGTCACAAAGGAAGCAAAGCAGCCACAAATTAGGTAGTCATGAACCTTTGTGGCGGCCAAAACGGCTACTAAATTTGAATTTTTCATTTCCATTTGTGAGGGCAAAGGTTGCCACAAAGTCCTCCCTTTTGAGGGATTAGGCCGCCACAAAATTTTTACTTTATTTAAAAAATAATTTTATTAAATTTTAAATTAATATTAAAAAAAATGATATTATATAATAAATTAATATCAATATAAATTTAAAATATAAATTATATATAATAAACTAATATTAATATAACTTAAAATTTTAAATTTAAAATATAAGATTACGATTTAATTAAATTTAAAATATAATATTTAATTTGAAAATTCATATCGTACATCTAAATATGGTCTATATCCATATATGTGTGTGTATATATATGTTTATTCTGAAAATTAAATAAATATATAAA
>JBBPBS010000170.1:42785-61631 GCA_037974835.1 Cicer judaicum
TTAAAGAAATAGTTATATTAAAATCAATAAGTTTTACATGTGTTTCAAATTTTTATTTATCATATGTTATGTATACAACATAATTTCTATTTTTTTAAAACAAATCTATAATAACATTTGAATGACGAGCTTTTTATATATTTTAAAAATAATATAAATATAATTATAATATCACATATTTTACTAATTGTAGACACCTAATTTTGTCCACCATTTTATTTATTTATTTATTTATTTATTTATGGTAACTTATGTGTATTTATGTTAATTTGTTCTAATAGTCATTCCCCTTTTATTTATTTATTTATGGTAACTTACAGCTATTTTTGGTAATTTATAGTAATTTATGTTAATTACGGTGATTGTTTATCTCTCATAAAATTTTCCTTCAAAAAAAATCTACCTTATTAATATCTCATATTTGCATCGCATAATCATGCATGACTCATCACTTTATTGTCATTTTGAAACATGTTATATTTTTTTTATATAAAAAAATCATTGCATATTGGATAGTAAAATTTTTAATTTATTACATAATCATTACATTCATTCTTTTACATTCTCATAACATCCTCCTTCAAATAAATCTACCGTAGTAATATCTCATATTTGCATCGCATAATCATGCATGATTCATTTTATTGTCATTTTGTAACATGTTATTTTTTTAATAAAAAAAAAATCATTGCATATTAGATAGTAAGTTTTTTTAGTTTATTACATAATCATTGCATTCATCTTTTTACATTCTCATAAACATTTTTTATTCAAAAAAAAAGAGAGAACTACCTACCCTATACTATAGTCACCTTCTAATACTCACACACCCTTTTTCAATCTCCTAATTTATTTTTTGCATCATTTGTATTTATTATTGCTGCCATAAAAAAAAAAACATTACTACATCATTTTTAGAATCATAAAATCTAAGGCTTATTGTGAATATCTTTAACTATAGGGAACATGGGATCAAATTGTGGCTCAAAAAATACTCTCTTAAGAAAGACATTGCCACTAAGAATTCTAAAACCAGATATAAGCAATCTTAAGAATCTTGCTCGAAAATTGAAAAAAGTGCAGCATGTGATCTTTACTGGGAAATTCGGGAAAATCCTCGATTTTCTTGAAGTTAATGTGCAAGTGGATTCCCTTACAGCGTTGGCCCAATTCTATGACCCTCCCTTCAGGTGTTTTACTTTTAGGGACTTTCAATTGGCCCCAACATTGGAGGAGTTTGAACAAATATTGGGGCATCCAATAAAGGGGAGTGAACCTTACTAGTACATGGAGCACTACCTCTCAATGAAAACAATTTCCAAGACACTTGACATTCCTATAAAAGAGATAGAAGAAAATAGAATCGACAGAGACAATTTGATTGGGTTCTCGATAAAATATCTTTAAGAGAAGGCAATAAATTTAGCGAGAGATGGAAAATGGGACACTTTCATGGATGTATTCGCCTTAATTATATACGGAATTGTTTCATTCCCAAATATTAAAGACTTTGTGGATTTTATGGCGATAGACGTCTTTATGGCTCATAAACATAGGAGGGAGAATCCAGTACCAGCAGTTCTAGCTGACATTTATTGCACTCTCGACCACTGTCATGAGAAAGAGGGAGGCTTGATTCGTTGTTGCTCATCGATACTCTACATGTGGTTCATCAAATATATCTTCCAGGTCGAACATCAGCCAATAACTAGGAATAAAAGGGAATGGGCCAATACCCTAGCAAATCTCGACGAGAAAACAATCCAATGGTACTCCCGAAGTCAGAATATAAGTGAAGTGATTTGTAAATGCAAGAGCTTTACTGATGTCCCACTCATGGGAACCAAGGGGTGCATAAATTATAACCCCTACGTGGCATTAAGACAATTAGGTTATCCTATAACAAAAGCACCAATCATTGATATAGCAAACTCTTTTGTCATTCGGGGGCAAGATACTCATAACGATGGACAACTAAGAAGATTACACAGGTCTTGGGAAGATGTCGTCCGTAAAGGACGGGAGTTAGGGCCTAGAAGCTGTAGTGCAGGAGATGAATATCGTAATTGGGTAAAAAAGAGAGCACAAGAGATCAAATTTCCTTTTCACGCAGGGACCCTGGACCCAGAAATAGTAACAACAGAGTCATTTTTTGGTGCTAAAGATTTAGAGGTCGACTTAGTTCTAAAGGAACAAGAAATCGAAGAATTACAACAAGAACTGGAAAAAGCTCGCCAGGCCTGTAAGGATCTAAAAAATGAGAATATCCAAAAATCCCTCGGCCTTGATAAAGTACAAAAGAGGGCAAGGGAGGAAGAAGAAGGCAAAGAGAGAACTCGGATATGTTTGCGAGGTGCGAGTGAAGAGTTGAGGCTCAGACGTCAAGAGAGGGATGATGCAGTGATTGAGGGACTCAGACTTAAAAAGTTTCTAAAGAACTTGGGAGAGAAACATGAAATCACCCGTATGCAAGAAGCAAGTCTAAAACAACAGTTAGAGAAAGTAGAAGCGGAATGCGAAAGTAAGATCATGGTAGACAGGCAGTGTCAAGAAGAGATCATTAAGGAATACCGAATTGAGCTTGTAAGAAAAGAAGACGAGGTCCGTACGCAAAAAGATACAATCGAGAGACTCGTTCACGAGGGGATGTTTTGGACCGATCGTTTTTCCAAACATGTTTATGTGCCCAATTCAGCTATCAGAGATGTCCCACCATTATTGAGAGCTGCTGACGGGATGGTTATTCCTTTCTCTATTCCTCAAGAGATTGTCACCTTTATTGAACATTGTAAAAGTTTACTTGAGCAAATGAAAAAATTGATTGCTCACCAAGGTTTCAAAATTCTTTTTAGGTACTGCTTTCGTTTTGTTCATGTATTTCAGTTTTTTTTTTTATGAATTAAATTTGGCCCCACTCTCGATCTCATAGCCCTATCTCAGTTAAAATATTCACAAATAAGCTGTAAATGATTCTTCGACATCCACGCATATCAATCCTTTTCTCACATTGCATTGCATAATCATGTCACGGTACTTCATAAAAAGAAATAACATTACAAACAAAAAAATAGGGTATCATAACACCCGTATTGGACGTGTTCTCAAGTTAAAATCATGGATGAATTGGAACATACGAAGATGGTCTAAATCAACGGAAAGACCTTGTGGCTAAAAGATTGGAAATCTTACAAATCCCCGATACTTGAAATCATGGAGACCCTTCAGAAAAAAATACATCACGAAGAAGTCATAAGTCTAACAATTGTCATCTTTTACTCAAATATTTGGTTATACTCCATCACAAGTCACTTGTCCACAAGATTTGAACCTGATACTAATTAGACTCATATTCATCATCCACCCCCTACTTCTGGGTCATGAACATACTAGAAGTTGGGTCGTCTATGTTGAACTTGCATCAATACCACTTATTATTTGATGTCATGAAAAATTCATCAATCTACAAAATGGCAAACCTTGTATGAATTTTTGATGACTATTGAAGACAAACCATGGTTAAACACGACTTTGAAGATATTGACTATGTTCTCCTATATATATCCAAGGGGCAAGGTCATCAATGAAAACGTTATCAAGTTTCCCCATAATCATTAATGTTATTTGATTCTAAAACATCGATCTTATTGATGTGCCTAAAGTTCTACGATACTTTAATGTAGAATCGACAAACTTTTGTTCCTCAATATTTTGAATATCAATAAATGCATTTTGTATTGTTTCCTTTTCCATTCTCGCCCATCATATATTTCACAATCTCTTACGAAACATTACTTTTCTTTCCCTTCTTCAAACCATATACCAAGCATATTTGCAAGTAGTCCATTCATAAATAAGTGTGCTAAAATCTCATACAGAATTTAGATCATGCTGTAAATCCCACTGAACGGTATACATAAAACCCACTATCTAGATGGGCCTCGATATGTTGGGGCAGGAAATTAACGTCACGTTAATCCCCTAGAAAAGTGCTTTTTATATTAATCATTGTCCAAATATGTTTTGAATATATCAATCACGTGAAGAATTTGAAGTTTGTATTGTAGGTATTCTAGCCGCCTACAAATCGAAAAATGAAGATGTTGGAAGTATACCAGGCTTGAATATAATCCCAAACCAACTAGATCAATAACGGAAAAGCTGGAATAAGAAGAATGAAAGTCACGAATATCTTACTTACCATCGAATGTATAAGAAAAGCTAGATGAAAAGTTCCTCGTAATCCTAGAATACTTTCCGTGAATATCAGAATATAATTGGGGCACCCCTTTGATTCTTATTATATAGAATAAAGGCAGTGCGACCCATTCAAACAAAAATCCCGTTATCAAGAGTAAATGACATGCTTTGACCAACGATATTCAATTTAAGAGAAATGTTGAAAACCTCATGCTACAGACAATTATTTCGAAAGATCTTGAAAGAAGAACATATGAACTTTGGAGCTTCAAAAGAAGGAATTAACATTTGAGAATATTTCAAATATCTAAAAAGACTAGCATGATAAGTGGACTCCCAAATATATGAGCCCAAAAATAAATAAAAAACTCTCAAGTGTGGCTTTGATCTACACCAATATGGAACAGGAAGACTTATCACTACTTGCATACATTGATGCTTCAAAAGTGTTACATTTAAATGAAGACCCGCTAGGTTGAAAATCCAAAAGGATGACCTAGGCAAAAATTAGGGTATAAAAATATGAATAAAAACTCGCTAGGTCAAAAACCCGAAAGCGAGACCTAAGCAAAAATGAGGGTGCAAAAACCAATGAATACTTGGTAGGTCGAAAACCCAACAGGGCGGCCTAGGCAAAAGTTAAAAGAAAAAAGCCCGTTAGATTGAAAACCCGAAAGGGCAATCAAAGCAAAAATTAGGGCCACAAAAAAATATAATGAAAAGAGATGACTAATTTGAGAATCTAAAAAAGGGATGACCAAAGAATGCAACTTACGTACACACATCAAGGTCAAAGTTGAGCATATTCTGAAACACTTTGAATATAGATTGGAGAAAATCATATCTTCCAAAGTATGTTAAGAACATGATTAAAATTGTGGCATGAGTTTTTAGCACGCTTCTTTCATGAAATACTATTAACAAATTGGGTTATTTACCCATAAGAGATCACCTTATCTTCTTTTCTTTCTACGAATCCTTTTTTTTTTTACCATATATTTTCTCATTAAAAACCATTGTCTGAACCTTCCCTCACCACTTTCTTGTGTCTTAAATCTTTTTTGCCAAAATGCATTTTTATGATAATCATATGTTGGGGCATGAAATATGAGACATCAGTGAGGCAAAAGAAAACAAGATGTCCACGATGGCTCTTATAGGATCCATATGAGTGGACATACCATGTCTAGAAGGATTTTTTGAGCCGACACCTTGCCCGGGCATAAACGTCATCAGAATTATCAAACCTGAAACATCAAATAGATGTCGCTTCATCTTAGTGGCGATCAGTTACTTTACCAAACGAGTAGAGGTCGTTTCATTCACCAACATAACATAAAATGCAGTAGTCAAATGAGTTGATATGTCGTTATGGTCTACCAAGCAAGATCCTTATTGAAAATGATACAAACCTGAATAACAAAATAATGGATGCATTGTGTGTCACCTTCAAAATTCAACACCACAACTCGTCTCCGTACAAACCAAAAATGAACAGACCATGTGAAGCAGCAAATAAAAACATAAAAAATTTGGTAACATATAAAGATTGACATGAGATGTTGCCGTTTGCACTACAAGAGTATCGCAGGTTGATTCAACTGGGGCAACCCCTTTTTCCCTAGTAAATGGAATGGAGGTTGTGCTACCCATTGAAGTAGAAATCCCCTCGCTAAGAGTATTAATGAAAATCAAAATGGGTACAAACCCGTTTCAATCAATTGAATTTTAATTGAAGGAAAAAGGTTGGCGATCTTATGTCATGAGCAATTATATCAGAAAAGACTAAAAAGAACACGTCCTCAAGAATTTCGGGAAGAAGACTTGGTGCTAAAAAAGATCTTACCCATTTAAAAGGATTATCGTGGGAAACAGACCCTTAACTATGACGATCCACACATCGTGAAGCAAGCTTTCTTAGGTGTGACTTTGATCCTCAGGAATATCGATAAAAAAGATTTATTCCTCCCGATAGACTCAGATGTCGTCAAAAATCATATATATATATATATATATATATATAATACCCGCTAAGTTGAAAACCTGAAAGGGGCAACTTAGGCAAAAAAACAAGGTCCAAAATGAATACCCGCTAAGTTGAAAACCTGAAAGGGACAACCTAGGCAAAAATTTGGGTACAAAAAGTAATATAAATACCCGCTAGGTTGAAAACCTGAAATGGCGACCTAGGCAAAAATTAGGGTGAAAACAAAAAATACTCGCTAGGTTGAAAACCTGAAAAGGCGACCTAGGCAAAAAAAATTAGGGTAGCAAAAAATATAATAAATATCTGTAGGGTTGAAAATCCGTAAGGGCAAACTCGAAGGAAAAAATGACAAAGAATATTTACTCAAAAGGACATGATCAACAATGCGAATCAGGCTATAACACGAGAATAAAGGTAGTTTACAGTACAAGGCCGACAGCAACATGAGATCCAACTTAAGATCGCAGAAGATAGATCAAATATATTAAGTTCAAGAAAAGTGTATAAATGCTTTTTGCATTCATGACTTGAATGGTCATGTCCAATAAAAATATTGATAAAAATCAACATATTCATGCATCCATTTCATTCATTCACTCAATCATTCATCCATATCATTCATTCAATCGCTCATCCATTTCATTCATTCACTCTTTCATTCATTTCATTTCATTCATTCACTCTTTCATTCATTTCATTCACTCATTCATCCATTTCATTCATTCATTCATTTACTCACCTAAAATATTTTATAAACTCAAAGCCGAGAAAACGACCCGCATGTTAAAGCCAGGAAAACGACTCACACCCAAAGCCGAGAAAACAACCCGCATGTTAAAGCCGGGAAAACGACTCGCACCCAAGATATTTTATAAAGCCGAGAAAACGACCCGCATGTTAAAGCCGGGAAAATGACTCACACCCAAAGCCGAGAAAACAACCTTCATGTTAAAGCCGGGAAAACGACTCGCACCCAAAGCCAAGAAAACGACCCTCATGTTAAAGGCGGGAAAACGACTCGCACCTCAAAGCCGAGAAAACGACCCGCATGTTAAAGCCGGGAAAACAACTCGCACCCCAAAGCCGAGAAAACGACCCGCATGTTAAAGCTGGGAAAACGACTCGCACCCCAAAGCCGAGAAAACGACTCGCATGTTAAAGTCGGGAAAATGACTCGCACCCAAACTGGAAAGCAACTTACATTGTTCTCCAACAAACCTCTACCTTTTGGACAAAATTAGTGTCGTTATCTTTACTTTTCTTTTACTCTCAATTTTTTGTGGACACCTAATTTTGCCCGCCACTTTTAAAGTTTTTATGAAATATAATAAAAGAATTAAAAAAAGTAAATAATGATAAAAATATTAATAAAAATAAACAATTTGGCTGTTGACACCTAATTTTGTCAGTTCTTCCTTTTTTATTTGCAGAAAAAATATAATAATAAATATTAAGCATATTCTTGACTTTTTGTTAAGTTAAATAAAATAAAAAGATTTAAAAGAAAAAAAAAGATATTAATTCTGATTTAATTTATTGTTTCTAAAAAAATGGGTAAAAAAATCATACCTTAAGTGATTATGGTAGATTTTTGAAAATGCTAAGAATAACTTTAATGATCATTAATGAGAATTATTGTCTTCAAAAAAAAATTAAACCTAATTTCTAACTATAAATAAGAGGACCAGAAAACTGAAAAAGGGGAGAAAAGGAGAGAAAAAGATTGGAATCAAGGGCTAATAAAAAAATTCTCCAGTGCGGTAAACCTTTTTTTTTTTTTCTTTTTTCTCATCATCTATTTTTGACATTATTGTTGTTATAGAGTTATTTTTTTTTTTACTATTCTATGCACGTATGATATAAACAAGAAACTCTTTTTAATCAAGTTTAATAAGGATCAAGTCGATAGTTGTATAATTGTCTACTTCTTTATCAAATTTGTGATTCATTATCTCTATTTTTTATTTTTATCTTGTGCATTAGATCTTAAACTCTTTTGTTATTAACGCCGTCGGTTCGCCCCACATATGCGCCGCCGACTCACGGATTTGTCCTTAAATTTTTATCCTTTAAAAGTTGTAAAATGCAAAAAAAAAAAAAAATTAAAGTATTTTTTTTAAATAAAACGATATACAAATTAATAAACAATACATCACTCCAAATATTATTATTATCATAATTTTCATTATTACTATTATCATCACTATAGTGTGAATTTATTTTGATATAAAAATAAAAATTAATAGTAAAATCAATCAACACACAAATATTTTCTACCCAAGAACTATGTGAGTTTTGATTTCCCCATTGCACCTGGGGATACGTAGGAGTAAGGTCTTCCTTTGACAAACCAAATTAATAAAAATATTTTTTTTTTCTCTTTCTTTTATTAATGTAAATAATTTATTTTCTTTTTTTACTATTCTTTTTGGGGGTAAAAATAAATAAACAAATAAATAATTTGTATACAATTAAATATGGGGTAACCGTTTTAACGAACGTTATAGGGTGGTAATACTTCTCTATTCGTAATCGACTCCCGAATCCGAATTTCTAGTTCAAAAATTATTATTTTAGGTTTTATCCAATTTTTCCTTTAATAAAAATAAAATTGGTGGCGACTCCTTTTTTCACGGACAAACCGGACGCGACAGTAATTATATTTAAAATGTATAAAATACTAACTTGATGTTGAGTAGAGTCTGACTTGAAGCTTTCGCACAACTGAGAACTCTTCGAAGTAAACACAATATTTCCACTATCAAAATAAAAATTCAATAATATTCATTAAATAATATATAATATAAACTTACCAAAATTCAAGACAGTAAAGAAAAAGCTTGGAGAAATAATTTTTGTAGAGAGAAGGTGGAGAGAAAATTTAGAAAGAAAGTTTAGAAAGAAGGTAGAAGTGAAAAATGATAAGAGGAGTGGAGTGATATTCATAGAAAATTATTGATCCTTTGTGGCTGCCAAAGCAGCCACAAAATCCAACGGTAACCCAATCCTTTGTGGCGGCTTTAACGGTCATAAATAAGGAATTTGCGGCGGCCTAAGCAGCCACAAATTTCAAAGGAACAATGGGCATTTGTGGCGGCCTTTGCAGCCACAAAGTGCAAAGGAACAATGGGCATTTGTGGCAACCTTTGCAGCCATAAAGTGCAACAGACCAATAATTTTGTGGCGGCCTGGGCAGCCACAAATGGCTTGCCTTTGTGGCGACATTTACCCTCACAAAGGGTTGATTTTGTGGCTGAAAAAGCTTTCACAAAAGACTCCAATTTCAGCTGGATTTTGTGGCGGCCTAAGCCGTCACAAAATGACAACATTGTGATTTTGTGAGGGCTTAGGCAGCCACAAAATCCAAGTATAGTCTTTTGTGGCGGCTTTTTCAGCCACAAATAAAGACCAATTTGAATTTTTGTATTTGTGAGGGCATTTTCGGTCACAAATTTGTGAGGGCTTTTTCGGTCACAAATTTGTGAGGGTTTTTTCGGGCACAATATTTGTAAAGTTGGTCACATCGGCTTCATCAAACAAAATTGTCACCAAATTTGTCTGCCTTAAAATTGGTAAAAACAGCAACCCTGAAATAATGGCTAAAACATTCCCTATGCATCTTATGCTTTAAAGCATGGAGTACTTCTAAAATGGTGAAGTACCCATACTTGGTGCTTACCAGGTATTGGTAATCGTACCATATTTGTGGGTATTCGATTTTTATTTATGTTATTTCGAGTGAAATTTATAATTTTTGTTATTATAATATTATATTAATATATAACAAAATCATGAATTTCACTCGAAATAAAATAAATAAAAACATAATACAAAATCAAAATAAATGTCTAAAAAATCACAAATTGTGTTCAATTACAATAACAAATAAACTCAAATAAATAAATAAATAATATTATATTAATATATAACAAAATCATGAATTTCACTTAAAATAAAATAAATAAAAACAGAATACCCATAAATATGGTACGAGTACCAGTATCGGGTAAGCACCATTTTAGAAGTACTCTATGCTTTATAGCATAAGATGCGTAGGGAATGTTTCAGCCATTATTTTGTATATATAAAATGAAAGGAACATCCCAATCATCTTTCACATCATTAATTATAACAAAATATAAAATGACAATAGGTATTTACCTCTACAAACAATACATGGTAAATTAAGAGCATTTTACTAAAAGTAACATTATATATTTATGTAACAACTCATTCATATAAAGAATGTTATATAGAAAGTTAGAGTTGATTATAAAGAATATTTACCAGTAATTCCTTGGATAAATTTGTCTCAATAGTCTGTCATTCTTAAACTCCAAGTTCACAACACTACACTAATCATCATCAACTCCAATTTTTCTCTAAGCATAATCAAGAATATCAATAGGAAAACATTTTCAGTATGCCAAAAGCAATGGTAAGAAAAGGGAAACATGTAAAAGAAAGAGAAAGGAAGATTAACCAATTAATAGAATTCAATTCCAAGACAGTATTCAGGATAGCCATTAATACTGGAATTAAGTTTCGGATCTTCCAATCACGCTATCTCAATTTCATTTCATATGAATAAAAAATTCATATTGCAAACCACATTTTGGGTCAAGAATTATCTCGTGATTAAATTCCAAATAATACAATCATAATATTTCAAATTCTCAATCTTTTTTCATATGAATAAAAAATTCATATTCAATGCGACATTTACGGTAAAAAATCTATCTCATGGTTAATTTTTGGGTCATCTAAAAAATATTATGGCAATTACATATGAATAAAAAATTCATATTGCAAACGATATTTTGGGTCACGAATTCATGTCGTAATTCAATACCTGGTCATCGAAACATACTATCTCAAATTTATTTCATATGAATAAAAAAATTCATATTGAAGGCCACATCTAAGTCAAGAATCTATCTCACAGTTAAGTTTTAGATCATCCAAGCATAGCAACCGACTTTTCTTAAGGGTATATATTGCAACTTTTCAATTTTTATTAACCTTCTTAGTCAAGAATCATCAAGATTATACATTCTTGGACAATCAATTATAATGCGTTAATGTTGCAAACAAAAACCTACCCCAAAACATTTGTGTCAAACACAGTTTTGGAGACAGAGAATGTTTGTTCAATAGAAGAAGAGAATCAATATATCAGAAACCAAAGGATAATGGGTTAAAAATGAAATACAGAGAGATTTATATCTCTCTTTGGAATGAAGCAAGTCATGGACAGCAGAAACTTGAATCCAAATAACAAAGTATGTAACTTCTTTGTCATCTTTTTAGAGCCCCAATTCAAATCAGAATTCTAGGGTTCAAATGACCAAGATTCATAGAGATCGGACATTCTTGGTTGAATTTCAAGAACAGAAACGGGAACAGAAAGCTGTATATTTTATTTTGTATCACCATCTCTCCCTTTCTTGTGACCATGCAATCATTTGGCACTAACTCAAATCAAGATTTCTAGGGTTTTAATTTCAAGAACATCGTTACCATTACCGTCAACGTCATCGTTACCATTACCATAAGATAGAATGTTTTGGGACAGAACACGTTATATTTGAAAATTGATAGGGAGATGATACCGGTCGAATCAATTAATGCAGAAGATTGAAAATTGATAGGGAGAAAAAAAGATATCGAGTTCAAGCAATCAGGGTTGAGAACACACACCTCTGATTTTCTTTTTCTGGTTCCCTCAGAATAATTGAATTCAACACATTTAAAAGAACGGATATGTCAAATTAGTACTGGTCGGAATGCAAAGGTTTCAAATCCTTTTAATCAATGAAAAAGCACTTCCTTAAACTCTTATCACCAGAAATTAAAACAAATACATTAATTTGTCTTCTTTGTCTAACTTAGGAGACACATGATACCTGACTTGAGAATTATTTTTAATAACTCTATTTTTGAGTAAAATAGATCGATCTATATCGAATGAGACAACCTCAACTAAGATTAAGTAAACTCATATGATTGATTACTAGTGATTTTTTAAAAAGTTTGAAATTGTTTATTTAGTTGTTGCAATGTATTTTTATAAATATAAAACTATTTAGTTACTTATTTTTAGTACTTATATTAATTTATAATATTTAAAGTATTGTAAATATTTAAAGTAAATAGTGTTTAATTGTTTTAAGATAGTAATTTTGTTATTTAAATTAATATGATATATTTTTGATCGTGTCATAATGGGGTGTGTACTAAAAATATGATAAAATAAAATAATATTATCTTGCTTTTAATCATGTGCACATCTACATACAGAATATGATTATATTTATCACGTCACTATCATATGTTATTATTATCATACTTTATATTATATTATGTTTTTATCCTATCATGTGTATCAAAGCTGACTAAATCATCATATTTAATATTAGGTATGAGTCTAATTGGCTCTATTGATTGATATGGGACAATGCATTCATTTGTATCTCAAACTTGAGTCAACTACCTAAAATTAGAGTCGGTTGAATTAGACCACATGTTCACCATTTATACTTCATTGGAGAAGGACATGTTATTTGTTTGGTCTATCTAAAGTGTCATGTCACTTGTTAAAAAAATATAATATTATTTGTGGATCTTGGAGTTTACCCGCTACAATACATGGATATCATTTGATGCATTTGATGCATTATGTGTTGATCATGTAACCTAAGGTTGTGTAAAGAATACATTCATGTTTACATAAGCCAATTAAGAAGATAAGTATGTAACATATAGATTTATGATGCTAATTTCTGAAGAATCCCCTAAAGCTAATTAGTTATCAGTGGTATTGAGTTTCTACAAGTATGTCTTGATGACATCCCAAAATTACCACCAATTTGGCAAATTTAGTTTTCCATATATTTGGTACCAAGGACGGGGCCAATATCTATATCACCATATTGCATGTTGTCAACAATGTTGGCAGAGTTGATGAAATGGTTAACCGACATGCTTAGGAAGAAGTTCATTAGACTCAACATATAATCTTGGGGAGCTCTGATCCTATTTATAATGAAAAAGACAACTTGTCTATAATGTGTGTTGATTATTGGTAATTGAATAAAGCTACATTGAAGAATAAGTATTCATTATTAAGACTTGATGGGTCAATTAAAGGGTACTTCAATATTTTTGCAAAACAAATTCAAGTTGGGTTATCATCTAATAAGAGTAAAGCAAAATGATATTCTAAAATCATCCTTTACATCCATGTATTTGGTAATGTCATTTAATGTGCCTAATCTCCAACAGAATACATGTACACGCATGAATGGAATCTTCTTGAATACTTGGACTGGTTTGTAGTAGTGTTCGTCGATGATATTCTTATATATTCAAGGTACAAGATCATGAAGAGTCTCCAAAGATCGTGAGGCAGATATTTAGGGATCATAATATAAATTAAGTTCAATTGTAATTTTAATCTCTCTATTTTATGTGAATACTGAAATTAATCGTTTTATTTTATTTTAGCCCAATTTTAATCCTCTAGTTAGAATTTGGTTGTCAAAATGGACATATCATATTTTTTAATTATGTGTCAAATAAATTAATGATGCGAAACTATCAATGCAAACACACTACAACATTTTTAAAAATCAATTCTAAATAAAAAAAAATCTCAATTTGGAATAAAAAGATGAACCAAATTCATCATGACCAAATTCAATCATGATGACAACCTTGTTGGATGCCAAAACTTTTCTTCCTATACCAAAAACACTTCAATGAGTGCATTAATTTGAACTTAAATAAAAATGATTTTTTTTTATTTGTTATTATTATACAAATAATTTTTAATCTGTTTGTATACAATTTTATAAAAGTAATTTTTTAAACTACAAAATTATAATTAAATATGTGACTGTTCTAAATACATTAATTTCTCTCTTTTCTAAAATTATCATAAGCATGTTGTCACAGTTTGATAATTCATAGTCACTAAATATGTTGCTACAATTTTATTATTTATAGTTATTAAGACAATAAACAATTGAAATATTTCAAATTAGTCAGTCCAAAATTTATTAATATAATCAATTTGTTAGACCCATTTAAAAACTAATTAATATACCTTAAATACTCATAAAAAAAATAAAAATAAAATATAAATGCACAAAGCTTCGAAAAATTGGCATCAACATATGAATAAGAAAAGATAACATTGTTCAAATAAAAAAAATAGAAACAACAAAATGAAATAAAAAAACGATGTAGAGAAATCGAAAAGGAGAAAAAAACTTACTTTGTGGAGAAATGGAAAATGAGAAGAAAACCGGTATAGAGTTGTAGAGAAAGAGAAGAAATCCATCAAAAATTGAAGGAGGACAATTTTGGATTTTTCAAAAAGGATAATAAACTATGTGACTTTAGCTACTGATTTACCACTTGTATTCGGCTACAACATGCTGTAGTCGAATATAATATTAAATTTTGTCAAAAACTTTATTTTCAAATATTGTTCATGCATTTTGACACTCTGAAAATTATTTTGATGCATATGCTAAAATGAAAGATTCTCATATACATTTGATGTATAAGAATATTAGATTGCATCTTGTACCTTTATATTATAAAACTTTTAGCATATTTAACCATAGTTGACTTTGATTGTTTTATTTTTTTTTTTAGCTTGCAACTTCATAAATTTCATTAGTCTTTGTCTTCTTAAAAAAATATAAGTATTTTACATATAATATTCGTATTTTGACTTTGTGAAGAAATTTTGGATATAGATAAATTGATTTATTAACCAAATTGATTTTTAAAAATTAAAAAAAAATCAAATTAATTTTTAGTTTAAAAAACCTGAAGTAAATTAATTTTTAATTTGAAAAAAATAAAATAAAATTTATTTTTTTTAAAATAATTATAAGTAATTATGTGAAATTTAGTCTATAATATAAAAAAAAAATTAAGTTAAAATTAATTATCAGAGTAATAAACATGCATTCTTAAATAAAAAAATTAGTGACGGGGTTAACTTCTTAAATTGGTGATTTAGTAACTGAATTTAAGTTGCTGACCGTGCATTTATTATTATTAAGAATTAAATAATAATTCGATTTAATAATTTAATTTAATTAAAAAAATTCAACCAAACCCAGAAATTATCATCTCCTTTCAATCCAAACCCAGACAATTGAGGCGGTCATCAAATTGTGATATCACGACAAATAAAGGATGAGGTGGTGCAGTGAGGCTATCTCAGTGTCGGGTGCACATGCTCTCGCTCCTGCATCTTTATTCCGCAGCACAAGTCCGGTGTTTCAATTCCAAAAGTCTTTCTTGAAATTAAAATTCAATAACACCTTTTCTTCTAGCTCTCTCACCCATCGGAAGCCGCTGGCTGCTCAAGCACAAGCGTCAAGTACAAGGGATGATTTTGATTTTGTGGTCGTTAATTTCTATCATTTTGTGTTCATCAAAGACCCACAAGAAGAAGTCGCCAAACACCTCTCTTTCTATCATTCTTAGTTGTGAGTGTTAAATGGTTGAAATAAAATAAAATGAAAGCTAACCTCCGATTCTAAATACAATAATGGTAAACCATGACACTAATAACAAAGAGATATGAGATAAAGTAATAATTGAATCTTTATTTAAAATTCTATTTTATTATATGTTTTTATTATGTTCGTAGTAAGACTATAATACGAAAATAATAATAATAATAATATATAATAAAATAGTTGTAAAAAAAAAGTAATTATAAAATATTTACTTAACAATTCTATTTTTTTATATATGATTATTATCTTCGTTGTATAGTTGTACTTTATAACGAATATAATAATAACATATAGTAAAATAAAGTTGTCAAATAAATTAATAATTAAATGTTTATTTAACAACTTTATTTTATTGTATGTTATTATTATCTTTATTTTATAGTTGTAATTCATAACGAAATAATAATAACATATAATAAAATGTAATTTTTAAATAAAGTAATAACTATATCTTTATTTGAAAACTCTATTTTATTATATGTTATAATTATCTTTATTTTGTAGTTATATTTTCAATGAAAATAACCTTAAACCCAAAAACTCTAACCTTAAATTCTAAAACCTAAACCCGAAACCCTAAATCCTAAATCATCAACGGAAACCCTAAACCATAAAACTTATACACTAAACTCTAATCCCTAAACATATAAAAACTAGATTTCTCAAACAAAGTAATAATTACATCTTTATTTTTCAACTCTATTTTATTATATATTATTGTTATCTTTATTTTATAATTATAAATCTTAACGAAGATAATTATAATAACATATAATAAAATGTAATTTTTAAATAAAGTAATAACTATATCTTTATTTGAAAACTCTATTTTATTATATGTTATAATTATCTTTATTTTGTAGTTATATTTTCAATGAAAATAACCTTAAACCCAAAAACTCTAACCTTAAATTCTAAAACCTAAACCCGAAACCCTAAATCCTAAATCATCAACGGAAACCCTAAACCATAAAACTTATACACTAAACTCTAATCCCTAAACATATAAAAACTAGATTTCTCAAACAAAGTAATAATTACATCTTTATTTTTCAACTCTATTTTATTATATATTATTGTTATCTTTATTTTATAATTATAAATCTTAACGAAGATAGTTATAATACGTAATAAAATACCGTTGCCAAATAAATATGAAATTATTATTTTATTTGACAACTCTATTTTATTTTATATTATTATTATTATTATATTCATTTCATAGTTTTACTTCATAACCAACTAATTTAAAACATATAATAGTATATAGTTGTCTAAAACATAAAATAAATATGAAATTATTATTTTATTTGACAACTCAATTTTATTTTATATTATTATTATTATTATTATTATTATTATTATTATTATTATTATATTCATTTCATAGTTTTACTTCATAACCAACTAATTTAAAACATATAATAGTATATAGTTGTCTAAGAGAAATATAATTATTACTTTATTTGACAACACTATTTTATTATATGTTATTATCATTTTCATTATGTAGTTGTACTTCAAAACGAAGATAATAATAACATATAATAAAATAGAGTTATCAAATATAGTAATAATTACATTATTTTAACAACTCTATTTCATTATATGTTATAATAAAATAGAGTTGTCAAATAAAGTAATAATTACATCTTTATTTCACAACTCTATTTTATTATATGTTATGATTATCTTTGTTTTGTAGTTGTAAATTATTATGAAGATAATAGTAACATGAAATAAAATAGAGTAGTCAAATATATATAATTATTATTTTATTTGCAAATTTTCTATTTTATTATTATATATTATTATCTTTCTTTTGTAGTTGTATTTCATAATGAAGATAATAATAACATATAAAAAAATATAGTTTCAAATTCAATAATAATTAAAATAGTTATTTAACCCTAAATCCTTAACCCTAAACTCGAAACCAAAAACACAAAACTTAAAAACCTTAAACCTTAAACCCTAAATCGAAACCCTTAAACCTGAAACCGAAAAATCGAAACACTAAAAACAAAACTCTGAATCCAATCATCGTAAACCATGACACCATAATAACAAAGAGATATCAAATAAAGTAATAATTAAATCTTTATTTAAAAATTCTATTTTATTATATGTTATTATTATGTTCGTAATATAGTTGTAAAACTGTAATACGAAGATAATAATAATATATAATAAAATATAGTTGTTAAAAAGAAGCAATTATAAAATATTTATTGATAATTATATTTTATTATATGTTAATATTATCTTAGATTTTTATTTTGGTTTTCATAACTAAGATAATAACAGCATATAATAAAATAGAGTTGTTAAATAAAATAATTATTAACTATTTTTTAACAACGCTTATTTCATATATGTGATTCTTATCTTCTTTATGTAGTAGTACTTTATAACGAAAATAATTATAATATATAATAAAATAGAGTTGTTAAATAAATTAATAATTAAATATTTATTTGACAACTCAATTTTATTGTTGTTATTATTATCTTCGTTTTACAGTTGTAATTCATAACGAAAATAATAATAACAAATAATAAAATATAATTTTTAAATAAAATAATAATTATATCTTTATTTGAAAACTTTATTTTATTATATGTTATATTTGTTTTGTAGTTATATATTCGATGATTATAACCTTAAACACTAAAACTCTAATCCTTAAATCCAAACACCTAAAACTGAAACTCTAAATCCTAAACTAGAAACCCTAAACCATAAAACATGAACACTAAACTATAATCCCTAAACATATAAAAACTAGATTTGTCAAAGAACGTAATAATAACTTCTTGATTTGTAAACTCTATTTTATTATATATTATTGTTATCTTCATTTTGTAAATGTAAATGTTAACGAAGATAATAATAACACGTAATAAAATACAGTTGTCAAATAAATATAAAATTATTATTTCATTTGATATTTCTATTTTATTTTTTGTTATTATTATCTTCATTTTGTAATTGTACTTCATTTTATAAAATAGAGTTATCAAATAAAGTAATAATTACATTTTTTTTAACAACTCTATTTTATTATATGTTATTATTATCTTCATTTTATAGTTTTACTTCATAACAAAGTTAATA
>JBBPBS010000170.1:77000-141875 GCA_037974835.1 Cicer judaicum
GGAGGAATGTTTCAGTTGAGGCACTTAGACTTCGAATTTTTTCATGAAATTTTGCACGAATGTTCATCAACACAATAATAGCATCCACAAAAAAATTTGGAATTTTTTGACAAACGGTGAATTTTTAAAAAAATATATAAAGTGCAGATTTTCGAGTTGAGGTACCTAGGCATGGAATTTTTTCATGATTTTTTACAGGGACGTTGCAGATAATTAGAAAACGCTTCCCACAAAAAATTAGAATTTTCTGACGTGGGATGAATTAATTATAATTTTTTAAAGTGCAGAAAATATTAAAAGTATTATTTAAAAAAAATTTAAAAAATAAAAAATTAATTTAGAGCAAAAATTACTGTGGGACTTGCATCATAAAACACAAAACAACAACATCCAAATTTTCTATGAAAAGAAATTTAGGATTTTGTTACTAAGTGACTAAGTGCTGGCCATGTGACTAGGTGACTGGGGGCTGACTGGGGACTGGGAGCATACGTGGGATGACTGGGGACTGGGAGCTTACGTGAACTTACTGGGGGCTGACTGGGGACAGGGAGCTTACGCGGGCATGACTGGGGGCTCGTGGTTTCTGACTCGCGCGTCTCGATTTACCCACATCCGACAAAATAATTTGATTCCGTAGCTAGGCCCCCTCAACTAGACATCCAACACGCGCGCGCACGCCACGTCCACGTCTTAGTCGTAGTCGTAGTCGTCGCGCGCGTCTTGATTTACCCACAACCGATAAAAAAAATTGATCCGGTTGCTACGCCCAACAACTAGCAAGCCAACACACGCGCGCGCGCCACGTCCACGTCTTAGTCGTAGTCGTAGTCGTAGTCGTCGCGCGCGCGTCTTGATTTACCTACATCCTTCCCCAAATTTTCGATTCCGTTGCTTCGCCCCTCAACTAGCAAGCTAACAAGCGCTCGAGCCCCGCCCACGCCTACGTCGTAGTCGTAGTCGTGGTCGTAGAGCTCGCACGCGTGATGGTTTTCCACATTCGAGCCAAATTTTTGATTTTGCTACACCGTCCGTCAATTCACAAGCCAACATTTGCCGGATCATGCCCACATCCTTCCAAAATTTTTTTGTCCTGGCCGACCCGGCCCAGTCCTGGGCGCGGGCGTAAAATCTGGCCTTGGCCAGGAGCTTGCATAGGGTCCCCCATATATGTCTGAAGTGTTTTTTCCAGTTTTGTACAAAGAGAGCCCTTTTTTCGCTATAGGAGGAATGTTTCAGTTGAGGCACTTAGACTTCGAATTTTTTCATGAAATTTTGCACGAATGTTCATCAACACAATAATAGCATCCACAAAAACATTTGGAATTTTTTGACAAACGGTGAATTTTTAAAAAAATATATAAAGTGCAGATTTTCGAGTTGAGGTACCTAGGCATGGAATTTTTTCATGATTTTTTACAGGGACGTTGCACATAATTAGAAAACGCTTCCCACAAAAAATTAGAATTTTCTGACGTGGGATGAATTAATTATAATTTTTTAAAGTGCAGAAAATATTAAAAATATTATTAAAAAAAATTTAAAAAATTAAAAAATTAATTTAGAGCAAAAATTACTGTGGGACTTGCATCATAAAACACAAAACAACAACATCAAAATTTTCTATGAAAAAAATTTAGGATTTTGTTACTAAGTGACTAAGTGCTGGCCATGTGACTAGGTGACTGGGGGCTGACTGGGGACTGGGAGCACTTACGTGGGCTGACTGGGAGCTTACGCGGGCATGACTGGGGGCTCGTGGTTTCTGACTCGCGCGTCTCGATTTACCCACATCCGACAAAATAATTTGATTCCGTAGCTAGGCCCCCTCAACTAGACATCCAACACGCGCGCGCAGGCATAATTTAAGGCAACCATTATTTAGGGACAATGTGAAAAAAACACAAAAGTTCATCTCAAGCACCGCGTCCGAAGATTCAGTCAATACATGGGCACCTCCCTAGACATACATACGAGTACATCTAGAAAGGGCTCATACGTAAAACTACAAAAGCCACCACAAGACCGTGCAACGGCAGGGGATGGATCAAGCGTAACAAGCCACGCGGATACCGTTTCGAAGGTAAGCAAAACAGGAACCACATACGAACACCAAGGGCGTACAACGAAAACTGACAAGGATTACATGCAGACCGTTCTATGCAAAAGCAGAGAGCCGGCAAACACAATTAACCAAAGCACATCTCACACGCCAACGCGTAAGCAAGACCCAACATCACCGAACGCACCACGCCCCACAACGCAAAGCATTGCAAGCACATGAAGTCGTCCAACAATGCCGGCACCGCATCGCTAAGCACGACAAATTAAATCCAACCACCCCTTGTGACAGACACAAGAGACAAAACCTGAGGGACGGGACGCTTGCTTCCGAGTCCGGACAACTGCATCGGGGCTATGCTCACGGAACAACTGAAAGACAAGGGTTAACTTTAATCTAGGACCAAATGAAGGACCAATAAGAAACCCAACGTTTTCAGAAGTTCAATGAAGTCACGACCCGAAGACGAGGGACGGAACTGAAAAAACCTGAGGGACGGGACGCTTGCTTCCGAGTCCGGACAACTGCAACGGGGCTATGCTCACGGAACAACTGAACGACAAGGGTTAACTTTAATCTAGGACCAAATGAAGGACCAATAAGAAACCCAACGTTTTCAGAAGTCCAATGAAGTCACGACCCGAAGCCGAGGGACGGAACTGAAAAAACCTGAGGGACGGGACGCTTTCTTCCGAGTCGGGACAACTGCATCGGGGGCGTGACTCATGGAACAACTGAATGACAAGGGTTAACTTTAATCTAGGACCACATGAAGGACCAATAAGAAACCCGACGCATTCAAAAGTTCAATGAAGTCACTCCCCGAAGCCAACCAAGTTCCGATAAGCCCACCAGCCATGGATCATTATGCCGCTGTCTGTGAAGACTGAAGCAGGCACGGGGCAATCCATGGAAAAACCAACACCCGCTTGGTTGACACAAGTGAAGGGGCCCCTAATCCTCGAGAGCGTAGGACATAGCTTACCACAACTCGGACAACACCTACCCGTGAGGTGCCAAATCCAGTCCGAGTCATGTTCACTACCACCTACACCCGGGGGGAGCAGTCCATGACTAAGGTGTTAGGGACTTCCAATGCCAGCCAGCCCAGACCACGAGCTTGCACAGCCAGTTTTATAGCAGGACGAGGCCGTCCAAGACATCCCGCGACTGCCATAGTCAAAAAAAATGACTAGGACAACGTTCAGTCCAAGTAAGACACGCCCAGCAAGAGCTGGCTGATTCTGTCCGAGAGCTGGCACATTCTGTCCGAGCACACCCTAGTCATGACCTGCGAGGTCCTCCCCCCATATATGTCTGAAGTGTTTTTTCCAGTTTTGTACAAAGAGAGCCCTTTTTTCGCTATAGGAGGAATGTTTCAGTTGAGGCACTTAGACTTCGAATTTTTTCATGAATTTTTGCACGAATGTTCATCAACACCATCATAGCATCCACAAAAAAATTTGGAATTTTTTGACAAACGGTGAATTTTTAAAAAATTTTATAAAGTGCAGATTTTCGAGTTGAGGTACCTAGGCATGGAATTTTTTCATGATTTTTTACAGGGACGTTGCACATAATTAGAAAACGCTTCCCACAAAAAATTAGAATTTTCTGACGTGGGATGAATTAATTATAATTTTTTAAAGTGCAGAAAATATTAAAAGTATTATTTAAAAAAAATTTAAAAAATAAAAAATTAATTTAGAGCAAAAATTACTGTGGGACTTGCATCATAAAACACAAAACAACAACATCCAAATTTTCTATGAAAAGAAATTTAGGATTTTGTTACTAAGTGACTAAGTGCTGGCCATGTGACTAGGTGACTGGGGGTGACTGGGGACTGGGGGCATACGTGGGATGACTGGGGACTGGGAGCTTACGTGAACTTACTGGGGGCTGACTGAGGACAGGGAGCTTATGTGGGCTGACTGGGGACTGGGAGACTGGGGCCTGACTGGGGACCGGGAGCTTACGTTGGCTGACTGGGGAGTGGGGGCTTACCCGGGGCTGTCTGGAGACACAGGTGAAGGGGGCCCCAATCCTCGAGAGCATAGGACATAGCTTACCACAACTCGGACAACACCCACCCGTGAGGTGCCGAATCCAGTCCGAGTCATGTTCACTACCACCTACACCCGGGGGGAGCAGTCCATGACTAAGGTGTTAGGGACTTCCAATGCCAGCCAGCCCAGACCACGAGCTTGCACAGCCAGTTTGACAGCAGGACGTGGCCGTCCAAGACATCCCGTGACTGCCATAGTCAAAAAAAATGACTAGGACAACGTTCAGTCCAAGTAAGACACGCCCAGCAAGAGCTGGCACATTCTGTCCGAGTGCTGGCCGAGAGCTGGCACATTCTGTCCTAGCACACCCTAGTCATGACCTGTGAGGTCCTCCCCCCATATATGTCTGAAGTGTTTTTTCCAGTTTTGTACCCTTTTTTCGCTATAGGAGGAATGTTTCAGTTGAGGCACTTAGACTTCGAATTTTTTCATGAAATTTTGCACGAATGTTCCTCAACACAATAATAGCATCCACAAAAAAATTTGGAATTTTTTGACAAACGGTGAATTTTTAAAAAAATATATAAAGTGCAGATTTTCGAGTTGAGGTACCTAGGCATGGAATTTTTTCATGATTTTTTACAGGGACGTTGCACATAATTAGAAAACGCTTCCCACAAAAAATTAGAATTTTCTGACGTGGGATGAATTAATTATAATTTTTTAAAGTGCAGAAAATATTAAAAATATTATTAAAAAAAATTAAAAAAATTAAAAAATTAATTTAGAGCAAAAATTACTGTGGGACTTGCATCATAAAACACAAAACAACAACATCAAAATTTTCTATGAAAAAAATTTAGGATTTTGTTACTAAGTGACTAAGTGCTGGCCATGTGACTAGGTGACTGGGGGCTGACTGGGGACTGGGAGCACTTACGTGGGCTGACTGGGAGCTTACGCGGGCATGACTGGGGGCTCGTGGTTTCTGACTCGCGCGTCTCGATTTACCCACATCCGACAAAATAATTTGATTCCGTAGCTAGGCCCCCTCAACTAGACATCCAACACGCGCGCGCAGGCATAATTTAAGGCAACCATTATTTAGGGACAATGTGAAAAAAACACAAAAGTTCATCTCAAGCACCGCGTCCGAAGATTCAGTCAATACATGGGCACCTCCCTAGACATACATACGAGTACATCTAGAAAGGGCTCATACGTAAAACTACAAAAGCCACCACAAGACCGTGCAACGGCAGGGGATGGATCAAGCGTAACAAGCCACGCGGATACCGTTTCGAAGGTAAGCAAAACAGGAACCACATACGAACACCAAGGGCGTACAACGAAAACTGACAAGGATTACATGCAGACCGTTCTATGCAAAAGCAGAGAGCCGGCAAACACAATTAACCAAAGCACATCTCACACGCCAACGCGTAAGCAAGACCCAACATCACCGAACGCACCACGCCCCACAACGCAAAGCATTGCAAGCACATGAAGTCGTCCAACAATGCCGGCACCGCATCGCTAAGCATGACAAATTAAATCCAACCACCCCTTGTGAAAGACACAAGAGACAAAACCTGAGGGACGGGACGCTTGCTTCCGAGTCCGGACAACTGCATCGGGGCTATGCTCACGGAACAACTGAAAGACAAGGGTTAACTTTAATCTAGGACCAAATGAAGGACCAATAAGAAACCCAACGTTTTTAGAAGTTCAATGAAGTCACGACCCGAAGACGAGGGACGGAACTGAAAAAACCTGAGGGACGGGACGCTTGCTTCCGAGTCCGGACAACTGCAACGGGGCTATGCTCACGGAACAACTGAACGACAAGGGTTAACTTTAATCTAGGACCAAATGAAGGACCAATAAGAAACCCAACGTTTTCAGAAGTCCAATGAAGTCACGACCCGAAGCCGAGGGACGGAACTGAAAAAACCTGAGGGACGGGACGCTTTCTTCCGAGTCGGGACAACTGCATCGGGGGCGTGACTCATGGAACAACTGAATGACAAGGGTTAACTTTAATCTAGGACCACATGAAGGACCAATAAGAAACCCGACGCATTCAAAAGTTCAATGAAGTCACTCCCCGAAGCCAACCAAGTTCCGATAAGCCCACCAGCCATGGATCATTATGCCGCTGTCTGTGAAGACTGAAGCAGGCACGGGGCAATCCATGGAAAAACCGACACCCGCTTGGTTGACACAAGTGAAGGGGCCCCTAATCCTCGAGAGCATAGGACATAGCTTACCACAACTCTGACAACACCCACCCGTGAGGTGCCAAATCCAGTCCGAGTCATGTTCACTACCACCTACACCCGGGGGGAGCAGTCCATGACTAAGGTGTTAGGGACTTCCAATGCCAGCCAGCCCAGACCACGAGCTTGCACAGCCAGTTTGACAGCAGGACGAGGCCGTCCAAGACATCCCGTGACTGCCATAGTCAAAAAAAATGACTAGGACAACGTTCAGTCCAAGTAAGACACGCCCAGCAAGAGCTGGCTGATTCTGTCCGAGAGCTGGCCGAGAGCTGGCACATTCTGTCCGAGCACACCCTAGTCATGACCTGCGAGGTCCTCCCCCCATATATGTCTGAAGTGTTTTTTCCAGTTTTGTACAAAGAGAGCCCTTTTTTCGCTATAGGAGGAATGTTTCGGTTGAGGCACTTAGACTTCGAATTTTTTCATGAATTTTTGCACGAATGTTCATCAACACCATCATAGCATCCACAAAAAAATTTGGAATTTTTTGACAAACGGTGAATTTTTTAAAAATTTTATAAAGTGCAGATTTTCGAGTTGAGGTACCTAGGCATGGAATTTTTTCATGATTTTTTACAGGGACGTTGCACATAATTAGAAAACGCTTCCCACAAAAAATTAGAATTTTCTGACGTGGGATGAATTAATTATAATTTTTTAAAGTGCAGAAAATATTAAAAGTATTATTTAAAAAAAATTTAAAAAATAAAAAATTAATTTAGAGCAAAAATTACTGTGGGACTTGCATCATAAAACACAAAACAACAACATCCAAATTTTCTATGAAAAGAAATTTAGGATTTTGTTACTAAGTGACTAAGTGCTGGCCATGTGACTAGGTGACTGGGGGTGACTGGGGACTGGGGGCATACGTGGGATGACTGGGGACTGGGAGCTTACGTGAACTTACGGGGGGCTGACTGGGGACAGGGAGCTTATGTGGGCGGACTGGGGACTGGGAGACTGGGGCCTGACTGGGGACCGGGAGCTTACGTTGGCTGACTGGGGAGTGGGGGCTTACCCGGGGCTGTCTGGAGACACAGGTGAAGGGGGCCCCAATCCTCGAGAGCATAGGACATAGCTTACCACAACTCGGACAACACCCACCCGTGAGGTGCCAAATCCAGTCCGAGTCATGTTCACTACCACCTACACCCGGGGGGAGCAGTCCATGACTAAGGTGTTAGGGACTTCCAATGCCAGCCAGCCCAGACCACGAGCTTGCACAGCCAGTTTGATAGCAGGACGAGGCCGTCCAAGACATCCCGTGACTGCCATAGTCAAAAAAAATGACTAGGACAACGTTCAGTCCAAGTAAGACACGCCCAGCAAGAGCTGGCTGATTCTGTCCGAGAGCTGGCCGAGAGCTGGCACATTCTGTCCGAGCACACCCTAGTCATGACCTGCGAGGTCCTCCCCCCATATATGTCTGAAGTGTTTTTTCCAGTTTTGTACAAAGAGAGCCCTTTTTTCGCTATAGGAGGAATGTTTCAGTTGAGGCACTTAGACTTCGAATTTTTTCATGAATTTTTGCAAGAATGTTGATCAACACCATCATAGCATCCACACAAAAATTTGGAATTTTTTGACAAACGGTGAATTTTTAAAAAATTTTATAAAGTGCAGATTTTCGAGTTGAGGTACCTAGGCATGGAATTTTTTCATGATTTTTTACAGGGACGTTGCACATAATTAGAAAACGCTTCCCACAAAAAATTAGAATTTTCTGACGTGGGATGAATTAATTATAATTTTTTAAAGTGCAGAAAATATTAAAAATATTATTTAAAAAAATTTTAAAAAATAAAAAATTAATTTAGAGCAAAAATTACTGTGGGACTTGCATCATAAAACACAAAACAACAACATCCAAATTTTCTATGAAAAGAAATTTAGGATTTTGTTACTAAGTGACTAAGTGCTGGCCATGTGACTAGGTGACTGGGGGTGACTGGGGACTGGGGGCATACGTGGGATGACTGGGGACTGGGAGCTTACGTGAACTTACTGGGGGCTGACTGGGGACTGGGAGACTGGGGCCTGACTGGGGACCGGGAGCTTACGTTGGCTGACTGGGGAGTGGGGGCTTACCCGGGGCTGTCTGGAGACACAGGTGAAGGGGGCCCCAATCCTCGAGAGCATAGGACATAGCTTACCACAACTCGGACAACACCCACCCGTGAGGTGCCAAATCCAGTCCGAGTCATGTTCACTACCACCTACACCCGGGGGGAGCAGTCCATGACTAAGGTGTTAGGGACTTCCAATGCCAGCCAGCCCAGACCACGAGCTTGCACAGCCAGTTTGATAGCAAGATGTGGCCGTCCAAGACATCCCGTGACTGCCATAGTCAAAAAAAATGACTAGGACAACGTTCAGTCCAAGTAAGACACGCCCAGCAAGAGCTGGCACATTCTGTCCGAGTGCTGGCCGAGAGCTGGCACATTCTGTCCTAGCACACCCTAGTCATGACCTGCGAGGTCCTCCCCCCATATATGTCTGAAGTGTTTTTTCCAGTTTTGTACAAAGAGAGCCCTTTTTTCGCTATAGGAGGAATGTTTCAGTTGAGGCACTTAGACTTCGAATTTTTTCATGAAATTTTGCACGAATGTTCATCAACACAATAATAGCATCCACAAAAAAATTTGGAATTTTTTGACAAACGGTGAATTTTTAAAAAAATTTATAAAGTGCAGATTTTCGAGTTGAGGTACCTAGGCATGGAATTTTTTCATGATTTTTTACAGGGACGTTGCACATAATTAGAAAACGCTTCCCACAAAAAATTAGAATTTTCTGACATGGGATGAATTAATTATAATTTTTTAAAGTGCAGAAAATATTAAAAATATTATTAAAAAAAATTTAAAAAATTAAAAAATTAATTTAGAGCAAAAATTCCTGTGGGACTTGCATCATAAAACACAAAACAACAACATCAAAATTTTCTATGAAAAAAATTTAGGATTTTGTTACTAAGTGACTAAGTGCTGGCCATGTGACTAGGTGACTGGGGGTGACTGGGGACTGGGAGCTTACGTGGGCTGACTGGGGACTGGGAGCTTACGTTGGCTGACTGGGGGCTGTCTGGGGACTGGGAGCTTACGTGAGCTTACTGGGGGCTGACTGGGGACAGGGAGCTTACGTGGGCTGACTGGCGACAGGGAGCTTACGTGGGCTGACTGGGAGCTTACGCGGGCATGACTGGGGGCTCGTGGTTTCTGACTCGCGCGTCCCGATTTACCCACATCCGACAAAATAATTTGATTCCGTAGCTAGGCCCCCTCAACTAGACATCCAACACGCGCGCGCACGCCACGTCCACGTCTTAGTCGTAGTCGTAGTCGTCGCGCGCGTCTTGATTTACCCACAACCGATAAAAAAAATTGATCCGGTTGCTACGCCCAACAACTAGCAAGCCAACACACGCGCGCGCGCCACGTCCACGTCTTAGTCGTAGTCGTAGTCGTAGTCGTCGCGCGCGCGTCTTGATTTACCTACATCCTTCCCCAAATTTTCGATTCCGTTGCTTCGCCCCTCAACTAGCAAGCCAACAAGCGCTCGAGCCCCGCCCACGCCTACGTCGTAGTCGTGGTCGTAGAGCTCGCACGCGTGATGGTTTTCCACATTCGAGCCAAATTTTTGATTTTGCTACACCGTCCGTCAATTCACAAGCCAACATTTGCCGGATCATGCCCACATCTCGAAACCCTAAATCTTAAACTCTAAAACCAAAAATGTAACCTCGAAATCCAAAACCAAAAACACTAAACCCAAAACCTTAAACTCGAAACCCTTAACCTGAAATCCTAAACTCAATACCCTAAACCTAAAACTCAAAACTCTTAACCCGAAACCCTAAACCTAAAATCCTAATCCCGAAACCCGAAACCCTAAACGTCAAACTCTAATCCTAAAACCCTATACCCAATACCCTAAATCCTGTATCTAAACCCTAACCTTATACATTATACCCTAAACCATAAAGCCTAAGCCTTAAACCCCAGATTAAGTGATAATTAAATTTTTATTTGACAACTCTATTTTATTATATGTTATTATTATCTTCGTTATTTAGTTGTAATTTATAACAAATATAGTAATAACATATAAAAAAATAGAATTGTCAAATAAAGATTTAATTATTACTTTATTTGACAATTCTATTTTATTATATGTTCTTATTATCTTTGTTATAAATTAAAAATATAAAACGAATATAATAATAACATAAAATAAAATAGAATTATCAAATAAACATGTAATTATTATTTTATTTAATAATTCTATTTTATTATTAATTATTATTATCTTTGTTTTATATTTGTATTCATAACAAAGATAATAATAATATATAATAAAATAGTGTTGTCAAATAAAGATTCAATTATTATTTTCGTCATATAGTAATAATATAATAAAATAGAGTTGTCAAATAAAGTAATAATTCAACATTTATTTGACAACTTTATTTTATTATATGTTACTATTATTTTCGTTTTATAGTTTTATATCGTAATAAAGATAATAATAATATAATAAAATACATTTTTCAAATAAAGTAATATTTACATCTTTATTTAACATCTCTATTTTATTATATGTTATTATTGTCTTCGTTTTGTAGTTACATTTCCCAACGAATAAATTTCTAAATCCTAAATCTAAAACACTAAACTCAAAACACTAAACCCAAACCCATAAACCATAAACATAAAACTAGAAACCCGAAATCCTAAACCCTAAATTCTAAATACGAAACCCTAAGCCGAAAACCCGAATTTCGAAATACTTAACCCAAAACCCGAAATCCTAAACCCAAAACCCAAAATCTGAAATCCTACACCCAAAACAAGAAACGCGAAACCCTAAACCTAAAACCCTAAACCTAAAACCCTTATCTCGAAACACTAAACACATAACCCGAAACTCTAAACCTAAAACCCTAGTCCCGAAACCCTAAACTCCAAAACCTTAACCCAAAACCCTAAACCCTTAAACTTGAAACCCTAAACTTGAAACACTAATCTCGAACCGTAAATCTTAAACCCTAAACCCAAAAATGTAAACCCGAAATCCAAAACCTAAAAACCCTAAACCTAAAACCAGAAACCCGAAACCCTAAACTCGAAACTCGTAACCCAAAATCCTAACCTCAAAACCCTAAACCTGAAACTCTTAACCCAAAACCTAAAACCCTAATCCCAAAACCTGAAACCCTAAACATCAAACCCTAATCTTGAAATCCTAAACCCGAAACCCTATACATCAAACCCAATATATACTGTAAACCCTAACCTTAAACGCTATACCCTATACCGTAAACCGTAAACCTTAAACCCTAAGCCTTAAACCCCAGATTAAGTAATAATTAAATTTTTATTTGACTATTCTATTTTATTTTATGTTCTTATTATCTTCGTTATAAATTAAAACTATAAAAAGAAGATAATAATAACATAAAATAAAATAGATTATCAAATAAACATGTAATTATTATTTTATTTGACAATTCTATTTTATTATTAATTATTATTATCTTCGTTTTATATTTGTGTTTCATAACAAATATAATAATAACATATAATAAAATAGTGTTGTCAAATAAAGATTTAATTATTATTTTATTTAACAACTATATTTTATTATGTGTTATTATTATTTTTGTTTTGTAGATGCACTTCATAAGAAAAAGGTATTAACCTATAATAAAATAAAGATATCACATAAAGTAATAATTAAATATTTTTTTACAATTCTATTTTATTATATGTTATAATTATTTTCGTCATATAGTACTAATATATAATAAAATAGAGTTGTCAAATAAGGTAGTAATTCAACATTTATTTGACAACTCTATTTTATTATATGTTATTGTTATTTTTGTTTTATAGTTTTACATTGTAACAAAGATAATAATAACATATAATATTTTTTTTTTAAATTAAGTAATATTTACATCTTTATTTAACATCTCTATTTTATTATTTGTTATGATTGTCTTTGTTTTGTAGTTATAATTTCCAACGAATATATTTCTAAATCCTAAATCCAAAACACTAAACACTAATCTCAAAACACTAAACCCAAACCCATAAACCATAAACATAAAACTAGAAACCCGAAACTCGAAACTCGAAATCCTAAACACTAAACCCTAAATACGAAACCCTAAGCCGGAAACCCGAATCTTGAAATACTTAACCCAAAACCCTAAACCGAAAAGTCGAAATCCAAAACCCTACACCCAAAACAAGAAACTCGAAACCCTAAACTTAAAACCCTCAACCTAAAACCGTTATCTCGAAACACTAAACCCGTAACCCGAAACTCCAAACCTGAAACTCTAAAACCTAAAACCCTATACCCCAAAATCTTAACCCAAAAGCTGAATACCTAAACCCTAAACCTGAAATCCTAAACCTAAAACCCGAAACCCGAAACTTGAAACCGTATACCAGAAAACCTAATATCAAAACTCTGAAACTGAAATCCTAAACCTGAAACCTTAAACCAGAAACCTTAAACCAGAAACCTTTAACCTGAAACCCTAAACTTGAAACACTAATCTCGCAACTCTAAATCTTAAACCCAAAAATGTAAACCTGAAATCCAAATCCAAAAACCCTAAACCTAAAACCAGAAATCCTAAACCTGAAACCCTTAACCCAAAATCCTAATCTCAAAACCCTAAACCTGAAACTCGAAACTCTTAACCCAAAATCCTAAACCTAAAACCCTAATCTCGAAACTCGAAAGACGAAACCGTAAACGTCAAACCCTAATCCCGAAATCCTAAACCCGAAACCTTGTACCTCAAACCCTATACCCAATACCCTAAACCCTATTCCTAAACCCTAATCTTATACATTATACCCTATACGCTTAACCATAAACAAAACATTTTATTAACTAAAATTCCGCAAAATTCAGCACTGCACTAAAACAAAATGCAATGAAAAATTCCTACTTAATCAATGAAATAAAAACACAAAACATTTTATTAACCAAAAGAACAAAAATCAACAAAATATATCAAATAAATCCTTAATTTAACTAATGATTGAAGATAAATAAGACTAAAACATTGGGAAAACATGCATATGATGAAAAGTCATCACAACGCCAAACTTAATTTACTGCTTATCCCCAATCAACAACTAATTTCAGATTTGGTACAGTTAAAAGCAACTTAAATTCAAGACAAGACAAGAATTTCCTACATAACTCAAAGTAAGGTGATGTAATTGAAGAATGGTCATTGTTTTGTAATGTGGCTAGTAATCGAAATAAAGGGGCAAGGCTCAAAGGGGCTAGCAAAGGATAACATTTTCGTAGGGTAGTTATAAAGGCTCAAACGACCAAATAAAAATGCCTCAATGTAAGTATAAATTACAAGTGATGCAGGTCAGAATTAGTGAAAGTTCTGAAGGGATAACATATGATCAAAAGGGATAACCCTAAACCCTAAACCCTAAATCCAAAACACTAAACTCAAAACACAAAACATAAACCATAAACAAAAAACTAGAAACCCGAAACTCAAAACCCGAAATCATAAACCCTAAATACGAAACCCTAAGTCGGAAACCTGAATCCCGAAATACTAAACCCAAAACCTAAAACCCTAAACACAAAAGCTGAAATCCGAAACCCGACACCCAAAACAAGACACTCGAAACCCTAAACTTGAAACCCTCAACCTAAAACCCTTATCTCGAAACACTAAACCTGTAACCCGAAACACTAAACCTGAAACTCTAAACCTAAAACCCTAGTCCCGAAAACGTAAACCCCAAAACCTTAACCCAAAACCAGAATACCTAAACCCGAAACCTGAAATCCTAAACCTAAAACCTGAAACCCTACACTAGAAACCCTAATCTCGAAACACTAAAACCGAAATCTTAAACTTGAAACACTAAACCTGAAACTCTAAACCTAAAAACCTAGTCCCGAAAACCTAAACCCCAAAACTTTAACCCAAAACCAGAATACCTAAACCCGAAACCTGAAATCCTAAACCTAAAACTTGAAACCCTAAACTAGAAACCCTAATCTCGAAACACTAAAACCGAAATCTTAAACTTGAAATCTTAAACCTAAAACCCTAAACTTGAAACACTAATCTTGAAACCCTAAATCTTAAACCCTAAACCGCAAATGTAAACACGAAATCCAAAACCAAAAACCCTAAACCTAAAACCAGAAACCCGAAACCCTTAACCCAAAATCCTAAACTCAAAACCCTAAACTTTAGACTCAAAACTCTTAACCCAAAACCTTAAACCTAAAACCTTAAACCTAAAACCCAAAAAACGAAACCCTAAACGTCAAACCCTAATCTCGAAAACCTATACCTGAAACCCTATACCCTAAACCCTATACCTAAACCCCATCCTTATACACTATACCCTATACCCTTAACCATAAGCCCTAAGTCTATTATCTTCGGTATGTAGTTGTAATTTATAACGAAGATAATAATAACATATAAAAATAAAAAATAGAATTGTCAAATAAAGATTTAATTATTCTTTTATTTGACAATTCTATTTTATTATATGTTCTTATTATCTTCGTTATAAATTAAAACTATAAAACGAAGATAACAATAACATGAGATAAAATAGAATTATCAAATAAACATGTAATAAATTTAGTGGCCGTTTTGGCCGCCACAATGGTTTGTGTCCACCTTATTTGTGGCTGCCTAAGGCTGCCACAAATGTCTTCTTTGTGGCTGCTTCCCTTCCTTTGTGATGACTTTTGGCCCTCACAAATTCAATGAATTCTTGTTGTGTTTGGTTTTGTGTTTAGGGTTTCAGGTTTCGTATTTAGGGTTTAATGTTTCGGGATTGGGGTTTTAGGTTTAGGGTATAGAGTTTTGGGTTTCTTGTATTAGGTTTAGGGTTTCGGCTTAGGGTTTAGGTTTTCGAGTTTCGGGTTTATTTTTTTGGGTTTCGTGTTTAGAGTTTTCGGTTAAGGGTTTTAAGTTTAGGGTATTGGGATTCGTGTTTAGGGTTTCTAGTTTAGGGTTTTGGTGTAACGCCTAGTTAATTGGGAATAAAAATTGAGATAATAGCGGAAATTTTTTAAAAATTATGTAAGAGAATAAGGTATTGTAATAAATAATGAATTGTTAGAAAGAAGTAATGTTATGAAATCTCAAAATAAATCTTTACAACTGGAAAATATTTAAAAAATAAAATATTCAAAATTGGGCAAATAGTGTCGTATCCCAACATAAAATACAATGTAGACATTATTATGTCTACTTATACTTGATCTACTAACCTAATCGAAAGAAATCCGTCTTCTCAAAGGAGGTAGGATTTCTCATCTCTTGACATTCCCAACGGTCTTAATATATGAAAATAACACTTTAATGAGATACAAAATCCTAATGAATAATACACAATTTTAAATCAAGTATTATTCCTAGTCGGAGCAGTAATCGGAAAGTCGATCAGGGCACCCGCCTTCATCCAAAAATATTCTTTAAAACTATTTGGATATAACTAAGTTTTCTCTATAATAACCAACTACTTCGAATAATTAATAAAAGCTCATCAATTAAATTAATGATGATCCACATCTATCATAATCATATAATTCTAATATACACATTTATTATGCACAAAATAATCAACCAAATCAATGATGGAGATATAATACTTATGCAAAGCGAGTATTATGTAATCAGGTGGAGTACCATCTCATCCAGTGTGGGATACAAGACCCATATGCGTGGAGTTTAAACCTAATCTCTTTCTGAAGTTTAATACTCGAAACCCTAAGCCGAAAATCCGAAAACTGAAACCCGAAACCCTAAATCCAAAACATGAAACCCGAAACCCGAAACCCTAAATCCAAAACATGAAACCCAAAACCCTAAACTTGAAACCCTAACCCTGAAACCCTTATCTCGAAACACTAAACCCATAACTCAAAACCCTAAACCTGAAACTCTAAACCTAAAACCCTAATCCCGAAATACAAAACCCTTAACCCAAAACTCGAAACCCGAAACCCTAAACCTAAAACCCTATATCCGAAACTTTAAACCCTAAACCAGAAACCCTAATCTTGAAACACTAAACCCGAAACCCTAAACATGAAACCTTAAATCCGAAACCTTAAACATGAAACCCTAATCTCGAAATACAAAACCCTTTACCCAAAACTCGAAACCCTAAACCCTGAACCTAAAACCCTATATCCGAAACTTTAAACCCTAAACCAAAAACCCTAATCCTGAAACTCTAAACCCGAAACCCTAAACATGTTACCTTAAATCCGAAACGTTAAACATGAAACCCTAATCTCGAAATCGTAAACCCAAAAATGTAAACCAGAAACCGAAAACCAAAAACCCAAAACCGAAAACCAGAAACCCGAAACCCTATACTTTATACTCTAAACCCTAAACCCTAAACCCTGAACCTTAAACACAAGACTAATTAATAATTCTATTTTTATTTGACAACTCTAATTTATTATATGTTATTATTATTTTTGTTATGTAGTTGTAATTCATAACGAAAATAATAATAACATATAAAAAATAAAATTGTCAAAAAAAGATATAATTATTACTTTATTTGATAATTTTATTTTATTATGTTATTATTTTTTTTTGTAGTCGTACTTCATAATGAAGATAACATCCTAAACCTAAAACCTTAATCCCGAAACCCTAAACCCCAAAACCTTAATCAAAAACCCGAATACCTAAACCCGAAACCCTAAACCCTAAATCTGAAATCCTAAACCTAAAACCGGTAACCAGAAACCCTATACCCGAAACATGAAACCCTAAACCAGAAACCCTAATCCCGAAACTCTAAAACCAAAATCCAAAACCTAAAACCCTAAACTTGAAACACTAATCTCGAAATCCTAAATCTTAAACTCTAAAACCAAAAATGTAACCTCGAAATCCAAAACCAAAAACACTAAACCGAAAACCTTAAACTCGAAACCCTTAACCTGAAATCCTAAACTCAATACCCTAAACCTGAAACTCAAAACTCTTAACCCGAAACCCTAAATCTAAAATCCTAGTCCCGAAAACCGAAACAAGAAACCCTAAACGTCAAACTCTAATCCTGAAACCCTATACCCAATACCCTAAATCCTGTATCTAAACCCTAACCTTATAGATTACACCCTAAACCATAAACCCTAAGTCTTAAACCCCAGATTAAGTGATAATTAATTTTTTATTTGACAACTCTATTTTATTATATGTTATTATTATCTTCGTTATGTAGTTGTAATTTATAACAAAGATAGTAATAACATATAAAAAAATAGAATTGTTAAATAAAGATTTAATTATTACTTTATTTGACAATTCTATTTTATTATATGTTCTTATCATCTTTGTTATAAATTAAAACTATAAAACGAATATAATAATAACATAAAATAAAATAGAATTATCAAATAAACATGTAATTATTATTTTATTTAATAATTCTATTTTATTATTAATTATTATTATCTTTGTTTTATATTTGTATTTCATAACAAAGATAATAATAATATATAACAAAATAGTGTTGTCAAATAAAGATTCAATTATTATTTTCGTCAAATAGTAATAATAGATAATAAAATAGAGTTGTCAAATAAAGTAATAATTCAACATTTATTTGACAACTCTATTTTATTATATGTTATTATTATTATTTTTGTTTTATAGTTTTACATCGTAATAAAGATAATAATAATAATATAATAAAATACAATTTTCAAATAAAGTAATATTTACATCTTTATTTAACATATCTATTTTATTATATGTTATTATTGTCTTCATTTTGTAGTTACATTTCCCAACGAATAAATTTCTAAATCCTAAATCTAAAACACTAAACTCAAAACACTAAACCCAAACCCATAAACCATAAACATAAAACTAGAAACCCGAAACTCAAAATCCTAAACCCTAAATTCTAAATACGAAACCCTTAGCCTAAAACCCGAATCTCAAAATACTTAACCCAAAACACGAAATCCTAAACCTGAAATCCTAAACCCAAAACCCGAAATCTGAAATCCTACACCCAAAACAAGAAACACGAAACCCTAAACCTAAAACCCAAAACCTAAAACCCTTATCTCGAAACACTAAACACATAACCCGAAACTCTAAACCTAAAACCCTAGTCCCGAAACCCTAAACCCCAAAACCATAACCCAAAACCCTAAACCCTTAAACTTGAAACACTAATCTCGAACCGTAAATCTTAAACTCTAAACCGAAAAATGTAAACCCGAAATCCAAAACCTAAAAACCCTAAACCTAAAACCAGAAACCCCGAAACCCTAAACCCGAAACCCGTAACTCAAAATCCTAACTTCAAAACCCTAAACCTGAAACTCTTAACCCAAAACCCTAAACCTAAAACCCTAATCCCAAAACCCGAAACCTGAAACCCTAAACATCAAACCCTAATCTTGAAACCCTAAACCCGAAACCCTATACCTCAAACCCTATATATATCATAAACCCTAACCTTATACACTATACCCTATACCCTAAACCATAAACCTTAAACCCTAAGCCTTAAACCCCAGATTAAGTAATAATTAAATTTTTATTTGACAACTCTATTTTATTATATGTTATTATTATCTTCGTTATGTAGTTGAAATTTATAACGAAGATAATAATAACGTATAAAAAAAATAGAATTGTCAAATAAAGATTTAATTATTACTATATTTGACTATTCTATTTTATTATATGTTCTTATTATCTTCGTTATAAATTAAAACTATAAAAAGAAGATAATAATAACATAAAATAAAATAGATTATCAAATAAATATGTAATTATTATTTTATTTGACAATTCTATTTTATTATTAATTATTATTATCTTCGTTTTATATTTGTATTTCATAACAAATATAATAATAACATATAATAAAATAGTGTTGTCAAATAAAGATTTAATTATTATTTTGTTTAACAATTATATTTTATTATATGTTATTATTATTTTTGTTTTGTAGATGCACTTCATAAGAAAAAGGTATTAACCTATAATAAAATAAATATATCACATAAAGTAAAAATTAAATATTTTTTTACAATTCTATTTTAATATATGTTATAATTATTTTCGTCATATAGTACTAATATATAGTAAAATAGAGTTGTCAAATAAAGTAATAATTCAACATTTATTTGACAACTCTATTTTATTATATGTTATTATTATTTTTGTTTTATAGTTTTACATTGTAACAAAGATAATAATAATATATAATAATTTTTTTTTAAATTAAGTAATATTTACATCTTTATTTAACATCTCTATTTTATTATATGTTATTATTGTCTTTGTTTTCTAGTTATATTTTCCAACGAATATATTTCTAAATCCTAAATCCAAAACACTAAACACTAAACTCAAAACACTAAACCCAAACCCATAAACCATAAACATAAAACTAGAAACCCGAAACTCGAAACTCGAAATCCTAAACACTAAACCTTAAATATGAAACCCTAAGCCGGAAACCCGAATCTTGGAATACTTAACCCAAAACCGTAAACCTGAAACCCTAAACCAAAAAGTCGAAATCCAAAACCCTACACCCAAAACAAGAAACTCGAAACCCTAAACTTAAAACCCTCAACCTAAAACACTAAACCTAAAACCGTTATCTTGAAACACTAAACCCGTAACCCGAAACTCCAAACCTGAAACTCTAAAACCTAAAACCCTAGTACCGAAACCCTATACCCCAAAATCATTACCCAAAAGCCGAATACCTAAACCCGAAAACTTAAACCCTAAACCTGAAATCCTAAACCTAAAACCCGAAACCCGAAACTTGAAATCGTAAACCAGAAACCCCAATATCAAAACTCTGAAACCGAAATCCTAAACCTAAAACCTTAAACTAGAAACCTTTAACCTGAAACCCTAAACTTGAAACACTAATCAAGAAAACCCTAAATCTTAAACCCAAAAAGGTAAACCTGAAATCCAAATCCAAAAACCCTAAACCTAAAACCAGAAATCCTAAACCAAACCCTTAACCCAAAATCCTAATCTCGAAACCCTAAACCTGAAACTCGAAACTCTTAACCCAAAATCCTAAACCTAAAACCCTAATCTCGAAACCCGAAAGATGAAACCCTAATCCCGAAATCCTAAACCTGAAACCTTGTACCTCAAACTCTATACCCTATACCCAATACCCTAAACCCTATTCCTAAACCCCAATCTTATACATTATACCCTATACCCTATACCCTTAACCATAAACAAAACATTTTATTAACTAAAATTCCGCAAAATTCAGCACTGCACTAACACAAAATGCAATGAAAAATTCCTACTTAATCAATGAAATAAAAACACAAAACATTTTATTAACCAAAAGAACAAAAATCAACAAAATATATCAAATAAATCCTTAATTTAACTAATGATTGAAGATAAATAAGACTAAAACAGTGGGAAAACATGCATATGATGAAGAGTCATCACAACCCGAAACTTAATTTATTGCTTATCCCCAATCAACAACTAATTTCAGATTTGGTACAGTTAAAAGCAAACTTAAATTCAAGACAAGACAAGAATTTCCTACATAACTCCAAGTAAGGTGATGTAATTGAAGTAAGGTCTTTGTTTTGTAACGTGGCTAGTAATCAAAATAAAGGGGCAAGGCTCAAAGGGGCTAGCAAAGGATAACATTTTCGTAGGATAGTTATAAAGGCTCAAACGACCAAATAAAAATGCCTCAATGTATGCATAAATTACAAGTGTTGCAGGTCAGAATTAGTGAAAGTTCTGATGGGATAACACATGTTCAAAAGGGATAACCCTAAACCCTAAACCCTAAATCCAAAACACTAAACTCAAAACACAAAACCCAAACCCATAAACCATAAACATAAAACTAGAAACCCGATACTCAAAACCCGAAATCGTAAACCCTAAGTCGGAAACCCGAATCCCGAAATACTTAACCCAAAACCCAAATCCTGAAACCCTAAACCCAAAAGCTGAAATCCGAAACCCGACACCCCAACTAAGAAACATGAAACCCTAAACTTGAAACCCTCAACCAAAAACCCTTATCTCGAAACACTAAACCTGTAACCCGAAACACTAAACTTGAAACTCTAAACCTAAAACCCTAGCCCCAAAAAACCTAAACCCCAAAACCTTAACCCAAAATCCGAATACCTAAACCTGAAACCTGAAATCCTAAACCTAAAACCTGAAACCCTAAACTAGATACCCTAATCTCGTAACTCTAAAACCGAAATCCTAAACTTGAAACCTTAAACCTAAAACCCTAAACTTGAAACACTAATCTCGAAACCCTAAACTTGAGACTCAAAACTCTTAACCCAAAACCCTAAACCTAAAACCCTAATCCCGAAACCCTAAACGTCAAACCCTAATCCTGAAACCCTATATCTGAAACCCTATACCGTATACCCAATACCCTAAACACTGTACCTAAACCCCATCCTTATACACTATACCCTATACCCTTAACCATAAACCCTAAGTCTTAAACCCCAGATTAAGTAATAATTAAATTTTATTTGACAACTCTATTTTAATATATGTTATTATTATCTTCGTTATGTAGTTGTAATTTATAACGAAGATAGTAATAACATATAAAAAAAATAGAAATTGTCAAATAAAGATTTAATTATTCTTTTATTTGACAATTCTATTTTATTATATGTTCTTATTATCTTCGTTATAAATTAAATCTATAAAACGAAGATAATAATAACATGAAATAAAATAGAATTATCAAATAAACATGTAATAAATTTTGTGGCCGTTTTGGCTGCCACAAAGGTTTGTGACCATCTTATTTGTGGCTGCCTAAGGCTGCCACAAATGTCTTCTTTGTGGCTGCTTCCCTTCCTTTGTGATGACTTTTGGCCCTAAAAAATTCAAGGAATTCTTGTAGTGTTTGGTTTTGTGTTTAGGGTTTCAAGTTTCGTGTTTAGGGTTTAATGTTTCAGGATTGGGGTTTTAGGTTTAGGGTTTAGAGTTTTGGGTTTCTTGTTTGAGGTTTAGGGTTTTGGCTTAAGGTTTAGGTTTTCGAGTTTCGGGTTTATTTTTTTGGGTTTTGTGTTTAGAGTTTTCGATTTAGGGTTTCAAGTTTAGCGTTTAAAGTTTAGGGTTTGAGATTTAGTGTATTGGGATTCGTGTTTAGGGTTTCTAGTTTAGGATTTCGGTGTAATGCCTAGTTAATTGGGTATAAAAATTGAGATAATAGCGGAAGTTTTTTTAAAAATTATGTAAGAGTATAAGGTATTGTAATAAATAATGAATTGTTAGAAAAAAGTAATGTTATGAAATCTCAAAATAAACCTTTACAACTGGAAAATCTTTAAAAAATAAAATATTCAAAATTGGGCAAATAGTGTCTTATCCCAACATAAAATACGATGTAGACATTATGTCTACTTATACTTGATCTACTAACCTAATCGAAAGAAATCAGTCTTTTCAAGGGAGATAGGATTTCTTATCTCTCGACATTCCCAACGGTCTTAATATATGAAAATAACACTTTAATGAGATACAAAATCCTAGTGAATAATACACACAATTTTAAAAAAAGTATTGTTCTCAGTCGGAGCGGTAACTGGAAAGTCGATCAGGGCACCCGCCTTCATCCAAAAATATTCTTTAAAACTATTCGTGATATAACTAAGTTTTCTCTATAATAACCAACTACTTCCAATAATTAATAAAAGCTCATCAATTAAATTAATGATGATCCACATCTATCATAATCAAATAATTCTATTGTACACATTTATTATGCAGAAAATAATCAACCAAATCAATGATGGAGATATACTACTTATGCAAAGTGAGTATTATGTAATCAGGTGGAGCACCATCTCATCCAGTGTGGGATACAAGACCCATCTGCGTGGAGTTTAAACCTAATCTCTTTGTGAAGTTTAATACTCATCCATTTGTGGACTTTAAACCTCATCTCTTTTAGAAGTTTAATACTCATCCATATGTGGAGTTTAAACCTTATCTCTTTGTGAAGTTTAAAACTCATCAATATGTGGGGTCCAAGACCCATCCATGTGGAGTTTAAACCTCATCTCTTTGTGAAGTTTAATACTCATCCAGGTGGTGTTTAAACCTCATCTCTTTGTGAAGTTTAATATTAATCCATGTGGAGTTTAAAGCTCATGTCTTTGTGAAGTTTAAAACCCATCAATATGTGGGGTCCAAGACCCATCCACGTGGAGTTTAAACCACATCTCTTTGTGAAGTTTAATACTCATCAAGGTGGAGTTTAAACCTCCTCTCTTTGTGATGTTTAATACTCATCTATAGGTGGAGTTTAAACCTGATCTCTTTGTGAAGTTTAATTCTCATCCAGGTGGAGTTTAAACCTCATCTCTTTGTGAAGTTTAATGCTCATCTATAGGTGGAGTTTAAACCTCATGTCTTTGTGAGATTTAATACTTATCCAGGTGGAGTTTAAACCTCATCTCTTTGTGAAGTTTAAAACTCATCCATGTGGAGTTTAAAACCTCATCGTTCTAGAAAATATAATAAAACAATCTTTTTTAAAGAATATGTATATCTCTCAAACACATGCAATCCAAATAATTCATATTTCAACAACTATATTTGAAAAATCATATTTATAATATACTATTTTATTTGAATATATAATATCAATGATCATTCAAGAAAATATAATAAAACAATCTTTTTAAAGAATATATATTTCTCAAACACATACAATCACAATAATTTATATTTCGGCAACTATATTCGTAAAATCAAATTTATAATATAATATTTCATTTGTATACATAATAACAACAATCATTCAAGAAAATATAATAAACCAATCTTTTTAAAGAGTATATATTCAAACAGTCATGAAAACGGTAATCCAACAAGCAATAGTAAACAAATCAATTCATAATCTAATATTACAATTTATAAAATCTCAATTTTAATAGAGTTAGGTTTTCGTGAAAATATACTTTTATAAGAAAATACTATCCATAATATCTAACTCTTTTTCCATTCTAAATTTCCAAAATAAATGTACCATGAAAGTTTAAAGGGTGTGATTACTTACCTCTTGAAGCGTTCTTTTATAAAAAATTTGGTACGCGTTAGTCGTTACTACCCGCTACTACTTCAAACGCAATCATACTTTCGCTCCTCTTTATGGTGGCATATATAGTTCTTGCTATTGAGTTTTTTTATTTTATTTGATTTTCTTCTTTGTATCTATTTATAATTAAATATTTATAAGATAGTTTGACTAGGTATCCTATATTTGCCCTACTAAACTCTTGGTTGTTACAAATAAAACGAATACATATTGAATCCATATAGTATTGTTTGTTTGGTTTTGTTTGACTCCTTAATAATAGATAATTAAGTAGTAAAAGTTTGTTATAACTACTTGTTTGTTAATATCTATGTCACATAAACCGTTAACAAACAAAACAAACTTCCTATTATTACAGTCTCAAACAAACAACAACTTACTACTGTTACCTTATTTTATGAAAATTAATAATTGATATAGTAGTAATAATCATAATAACAATAATAATAATAATATAATCATAATACTCTATAAATTAGAATATTTTAAAATTCTAATTATTTTTAATTCTTTAATTTGGGATGTTACATTTTCTCCCTTCCTTAAAGAAATTTCGTCCTCGAAATTTATGTCAATGTGAATAAAACCAAAGTGACCAACTTGTGCAAATTTAAAGAAATTGATGTACTTGCATCAGGGAGACTTGGATGTTGTCATATGACATCTTCCTCTGATTCTAAAATAGCCATCTCTAGCGTATAAATCTAGATTTAAAGATTAAATTATCTTTTAATTGGACTAATGCGGGAGCTATCACGTGTGAATAATCTAACACATATGCTCGGGGTTGAGAAACAAGAAAGACATCATAAAGGTTATATACATGAGGAGGAAGAGCTAATTGATAAGTAGCGTAACTATTCTCTTTAGAATTTAAAAATGACCCATGAAACAAAAGTTTTATTTTATTTTTGACTTTCATTGACCTCCTCACCCAGTCATAGAAGAGACTCTTAAGAATCCACGTGTCTCTTATTGAAATTCCAATAGTTTTCTTCTCTTGTCAACATAACTCTATTCCCTAGTTTGATTTGTATGCATCCTTTCCCTAATTGGTTGAATTCTACTAGTGGTCTCTTGCACTAAATAAGGTCCTAACAAAGACTTATCCCTAACTTTACACTAATACACTTGTGTGAGATATACACTTTCTTCCGTAAAGAGCCTCATATTGTGTCATACCTATAATAAAGCGATAATTGTTGTTATAAAAATAGTTTAGTAGAGTGTCCAACTCCCACCTTCATCCCGAACACAAGCTCTTAGCATATCATAAAGAGTTTGGATAATTCACTTTGATTGATCATATGTCTGTCGATGGTAAGATGTGCTAAATCTGAACCTAATAACAAAAGCTCTCTGAAAAGCTTCCCAAAATCTAGAGGTAAATCGTGGATCCCTATCTGATACTATACAGGTAGGTATATCGTGTAACTTTACAATATCCTTATAGTAGAGTTCAACTAGTCTATCTAAACTATAAGTTGTTTTAATTGGTAGAAAATGAGCTGATTTGGTCATTTGATCAACTATCACCCAAATGGCATCAAAATCCATAGATATCATATCCCATTTCCACTCAGGAATTTCTAATGGTTGTAACAATCCTGAAGGCTTTTGGTGCTCAATATTACCTTTCTGACATCCTAGACACAAACACCAAAACCTGTACATTTTTCTCAAATCCTTATACATTTTAGTTATTCGTGGGTGCATCGTGAACTTAATGTTATGAGCTTCCTCCAAAATCATATCCTTAAGACTCCCTTCCTTAGGAACAATGATCTTATCCTTAAACAATAATAAATCGTCACCAGATAAGGTATAGTTCTCCTTGTCCACAAGAGATTGCAATATTTTAGCTAATAGGTGTTCAGTTTGTATTATCCCTCTCAAGTTATTACTAATTTCTAACCTATTCAGATTCAAGCTTAAAGCATTATGGGACACACCCTAATTCATATCTCTAATCTCCTGTATTAGGCTTATCTCTTCTACCATCATACAAGCTACACGTAAGGATTTTCTATTTAGAGCATCAGCCACTACATTAGCTTTTCCATGGTGATATTTAAACTCAAAGTGGTAGTCCTTGAGGAACTCCATCCACCTTATTAGTCTCATATTTAATTCCATTTGATCATACAAATACTTAAGGCTTTTATTCTAACTAAAAAACCTCAAATTTCGCTCAATACCAGTAATGCCTCCAAATCTTAAGAGCAAAGACTACAACTGTTAATTCAAGAAAATGGGTTGGATAATTTGCCTCGTGAAAATTACCCTCGCACACTTAGTTCCACACAAAAGTTTTCTCTTATCTTGTCAACTTGGTGAGAGGTAAGACTTGACTAGAAAACCTATTTATAAATTTACTATAGTAACCCATCAATCCTAGGAAATTTCATACTTCAATCATTGATTTAGGTTGGGGGCAACTTAATATTGAATCTATCTTACTAGAATCAACTGTTACTCCCTTACTAGAGATGATATGTCTTAAAACCTCACAACATCAAGCCATAACTCACATTTCTCAAGTTTTGCATATAGTGTGTTATCTCTCAAAACTTTCAATGTTATCCTCATGTGTCCCTCATGCTCACCCAAGCTCCCAGAGTGGATTAGAATATCATCGATGAACACCACCACAAACTTATCCAAGAAAGGCCTAAAAATTTGGTTCATATAATCCATAAAATAGTAAGGGCATTAGTAACTCCAAAATGCATCACTACATACTCACAGTGTTTGTATCTTTTCCTAAAAGCTGTGTTAGGAATATCTTCACTTTTGAACCTAATTTGATGGTACCCATACCTCAAGTCTATCTTTGAAAATACTGAAGCTCCTCTCAATTGATTTAAGAGGCCATCGATCCTACACAAGGGATTTTTTTATTTTTTTATTTTTGATGGTAACTTGATTTAATTTTCTATAGTCTACAAGTAACCTCATAGTCTTAATAGTAGGGGGCTTGTCTTTACTTCTCCTTTGAAATTATGGGTAAAGGGTGTAGATTCTTATGAAATTTATAGCCTTTACTGTAGAATTTTTTTTTCCACTAGAGATAAACTTCTCCTTCAATTTCTCAGCTTTGCAGCTCAGACTTAACTCCTAACTCAAATTTGATTGCCTTCCACTCGTTTTGGTGATTGTCTCTAAAATAACAAGAGTATCTTGATATAGCTTCAAAATTTGGCGACATACTCTACAACTGAAATATCCCCATGCCGAATATGAATAAACTTTATTTCCTTTTGAATGCGAACATTGTGGAGAATATACTTCTCTAGAAATAACTCCTAAAACCTATCCCTAGTAAAAACAAACTTGTTTTGTCAGCAGACCTCCTCTAATACAAATCAAAAGATGCTCAACATCAGACTATGATATATAAACGACAAGGTCCACTTTGTTAGTATCAAGACAATGCCTGATACTAAAGGTCTTCTCTAACTTCAACAACCACACTTGTGCTTCGATTGGATCATAAGTCACCTCGAAAAGGTGGTGGATTGTTCTTTCGAAATTTAGATAGCCTAATATATTCAGGGTCTACGACTGTTACCGATTCGACATTGGGTCCTCTCAAATGAGGAAGAATCTTCGTCTATTCTCTGTGGCTATCGCTATCAAGCAGAGAGCCTTAGCAAGTGCGTCATTCATACCTCGCTTGTTACTCGTCATAAAATGTATGAATATAACGACCAATCCTATAAGCCCAAGTTTTGAATTTTTTTTTTTATAAAAATAATAACAAAGTAAAGTAAAACCACACCACAGTGTGATCTAGGTTCGAACTGGCTCTGATACCAAAATGTAACGCCTAGTTAATTGGGTATAAAAATTGATATAATAATGGAATTTTTTTCAAAATTATGTAAGAGAATAAGGTATTGTAATAAATAATGAATTGTTAGAAAGAAGTAATGTTATGAAATCTCAAAATAAATCTTTACAACTGGAAAATCTTTAATAATTAAAATATTCAAAACTAGGCAAATAACGTCTTATCCCAACATAAAGTACGATGTAGACATTATGTCTACTTATACTTGATCTACTAACCTAATCGAAAGAAATCAGTCTTCTCAAGGGAGGTAGGATTTCTCATCTCTCGACATTCCCAACGGTCTTAATATATGAAAATAACACTTTAATGAGATACAAAATCCCAGTGAATAGTACACAATTTTAAAACAAGTATTATTTTTAGCCGGAGAGGTAACCGGAAATTTCGTACTCGAAATTTAAGTCAATGTGAATAAAACCAAAGTGACCAACTTGTGCAAGTATAAAGAAATTGATGTACTTGCATCAGGGAGACTTGGATGCTGTCATATGACATCTTCCTCTGATTCTGAAATAGCCATCTCTAGCGTATAAATCTAGGATTAAAGATTAAATTATCTTTTAATTGGACTAATTCTCTTGTCAACATAACTCTGTTCCCTAGTTTGATTTGTATGCATCCTTTCCCTAATTGGTTGAATTCTACTAGTGGTCTCTTGCACTAAATAAGGTCCTAACAAAGACTTATCCCTAACTTTACACTGATACACTTGTGTGAGATATACATTTTCTTCCGTAAAGAGCCTCATATTGTGTCATACCTATAATAGAGTGATAATTGTTGTTATAAAAATAGTTTAGTAGAGTGTCCAACTGTCACCTTCATCCCGAACACAAGATCGTAGCATATCCTAAAGAGTTTTTATGATTCACTTTGATTGATCATTTGTGTGTCAATGGTAAGATGTCCTAAAGAGTTTGGGTTTCTTGTTTTAGGTTTAGGGTTTTGGGTTAGGGTTTAGGTTTTCAAGTTTCGGGTTTATTTTTTGGGTTTCGTGTTTAGTGTTTCCGGTTTAGGGTTTCAAGTTTAGGGTTTGAGGTTTAGGGTATTGGGATTCGTGTTTAGGGTTTCGGTGTAACGCCTAGTTAATTGGGTATAAAAATTGAGATAATAATGGAATTTTTTACAAAATTATGTAAGGGAATAAGGTATTGTAATAAATAATGAATTGTTAGAAAGAAGTAATGTAATGAAATCTCAAAATAAATCTTTACAACTGGAAAATCTTTAATAATTAAAATATTCAAAACTGGGCAAATAGTGTATTATCCCAACATAAAGTATGATGTAGACATTATGTCTACTTATACTTGATCTACTAACCTAATCGAAAGAAATCAGTCTTCTCAAGGGAGGTAGGATTTCTCATCTCTCGACATTCCCAACGATCTTAATATCTGAAAATAACACTTTATTGAGATACAAAATCCCAGTGAATAACACATACAATTTTAAAACAAGTATTATTCTCAGCCAAAGCGGTAACCGGAAAGTCGATCACGACACCCGCCTTCATCCAAAAATATTCTTTAAAACTATTCGTGATATAACTAAGATTTCTCTATAATAACCAACTACTTCTAATAATTAATAAAAGCTCATCAATTAAATTAATGACAAACCACATCTATCATAATCAAATAATTCTAATAGACACATTTATTATACAGAAAATAATCAACCAAATCAATGATGGAGATATACTACTTATGAAAAGTGAGTATTATGTAATCAAGTGGAGCACCATCTCATCCAGTGTGGGGTACAAGACCCATCTGCGTGGAGTTTAAACCTCGTCTCTTTGTGAAGTTTAATACTCATCCATTTGTGGAGTTTAAACCTCATCTCTTTGTGAAGTTTAATACTTATCCATATGTGGAGTTTAAACCTCATCTCTTTGTGAAATTTGAAACTCATCAATATGTGGGGTCCAAGACCCACCCATGTGGAGTTTAAACCTCATCTCTTTGTGAAGTTTAATACTCATCCAGGTGGAGTTTAAACCCCATCTCTTTGTGAAGTTTAATACTCATCCATGTGGAGTTTAAAGCTCATCTCTTTGTGAAGTTTAAAATCCATCAATATGTGGGGTCCAAGACCCATCCATGTGGAGTTTAAACCTCATCTCTTTGTGAAGTTTAATACTCAACCAGGTGGAGTTTAAACATCATCTCTTTGTGAAATTTAATACTCATCTTGGTGGAGTTTAAACCTCATCTCTTTGTGAAGTTTAACACTCATCTAGGTCGAGTTTAAACCTCATCTCTTTGTGTAATTTAATACACATCCTGGTGGAGTTTAAACATCATCTCTTTGTGAAGTTTAAAACTCATCCATGTGGAGTTTAAAACCTCATCTCTTTGTGAAGTTTAAAACTCATCAATAGGTGGGGTACAAGACCAATCTCCAACACACACAATCAAAATTATTCATAATTTTAAGAATCATATTCGAAAAATAATATTTATGACATAATATTTTGTTTGAATATATAATAACAATTATCATTCAAGAAAATATAATAAAACAGTCTTTTTAAAGAATATATATATCTCTCAAATACATGCAATCCAAATAATTCATATTTCAACAACTATATTTGAAAAATCATATTTATAATATACTATTTCATTTGAATATATAATAACAATGATCATTCAAGAAAATATAATAAAACCATCTTTTGAAAGAATATATATTTCTCAAACACATACAATCCAAATAATTTATATTTCAACAACTATATTTGTAAAATCATATTTATAATATAATATTTCATTTGGATATATAACAACAACAATCATTCAAGAAAATATAATAAAATAATCTTTTTAAAGAGTATATATTCAAATAGTCATGAAAACGGTAATCAAACAAGCAATAGTAAACAAATCAATTCATAATATATTATTACAATTTATAAAATCTCAATTTTAATAGAGTTAGGTTTTCGAAAAAATATATTTTTATAAGAAAATACCATCCATAATATCTAACTCTTTTTCTATTCTAAATTTCCAAAATAAATGTACCATGAAAGTTTAAAGGGTGTGATTACTTACCTCTTGAAGCGTTCTTTTATAAAAAGTTTGGTATGCGTTAGTCGTTACTACCCTCTGGTATTGCAAACGCAATCATACTTTCGCTCCTCTTTATGGTGGCATATATAGTTCTTTCTATTGAGTTTTTTATTTTATTTTATTTTCTTCTTTGTATCTATTTATAATTAAATATTTATAAGATAGTTTGACTAGGTATCCTATATTTGCCCCACTAAACTCTTGGTTGTTACTAATAAAACGAATACATATTGAATCCATATAGGATTGTTTGTTTGGTTTTGTATGACTCCTTAATAATAAATAATTAAGTAGTAAAAGTTTATTATAACGACTTGTTTATTAATATCTATTTCACATAAACCGTTAACAAACAAAAAAAACTTTCTATTATTATAGTCTCAAACAAACAACAACTTACTATTGTTACCTTATTTTATGCAAATAATAATTGATATAGTAGTAATAATAATAATAACAATAATAATAATATAATCATAATACTCTATAAATTAGAATATTTTAAAATTCTAATTATTTTTAATTCTTTAATTTGGGATGTTACATTCGGGTTTCTAGTTTTAGGTTTAGGGTTTTGGGTTTAGTGTTTTGGATTTAGGGTTTGGAAATACTTTCGTTCGAAAATATAACTACAACACAAAGATAATAATAACATATAATAAATAAAATTTGCAAAAAAAGATGTAATTATTACTTTAGGGTTTTGGGATTAGGGTTTTAGGTTTAGGGTTTTTGGTCGTAAGGTTTCTGGTTTTAGATTTACGATTTCTTGTTTTCGGTTTAGGGTTTTGTGTTTCATGTTTAAGTTTTCGGGTTTTAGGATTATAAGTTTAGGGTTTCGGGTTTCGGGTTTTGGGTTTCGTGTTTAAGGATTCGAGTTTAGGGTTTGGGGGTTAATGTTTCAATTTTAGGGTTTCACGTTTAACGTTTCGGGTTTAGGGTTTAGAGTTTCGGGTTAAGTGTTTTGAGATTAGGGTTTTAGGTTTAGGGTTTCGAGTTTTGGGTTTTGGATTTTGGGTTTCAAGTTTAGGGATTATTGTTTGAGGTTTAGGGTTTTTGGTTTATGCGGTTTGAGGATTAGTGTTTCAGGTTTAGGGTATCGAATTTTGTGTTTATAGTTTTGGGTTGTGGGTTTAGTGTGTCAGGATTAGGGTTTTTGGTTTAGGGTTTTGGGTTTAGTGTTTGTGGTTTCTGGTTTTATGGTTAGGGTTTTTGGTTTTGGGTTTAGGTTTTTCAGTTTAGGGTTTGGGGATTAGGGTTTTAGGTTCAGGTATTGGGGTTTCAAGGTTAGGGTTTCAGAATTAGGGTTTCAGGTTTCGTGTTTCAGGTTAAGGGTTTCAAATTTAGGGTTTCGGGTTAAGGGTTTCTGGTTTTAGGTTTACGATATCTGGGTTTTGGTTCACGATTTCTGGTTTTGGGTTTAGGGTTTGCATATCGCGTTTAGGTTTTCGAGATTATAGTTTCAGGTTTAGGGTTTTGTGATTAGGGATTTGGGGATTATGGTTTCAAGTTTAGGGTTTCTTGATTAGGTTTTCGGGATTAGGGTTTTAGGTTTAGGGTTCGAGTTTTGGGTTTTTTTGTTTTAAGTTTCGGGTTTTGAGGTTGGGTTTCAGGTTTTGGGTTTATGTTTTTGGGTTTCGTGTTTAGAGTTTCTCGTTTAGGGTTTGGGGATTAGGGTTTCAAATTTACGGTTGCAGATTTAGGGTATCGGATTTTGTGTTTAGGGTTGTGGGTTTAGTGTTTTGGGATTATGGTTTTTGGTTTATAGTTTAGGGTTATCGTGGTTAAAACTCTAACTATAAAACAAAGATAATAATAACATATAATAAAATAAATTTGTCATATAAAGATGTAAGGATTACTTTATTTGAAAATTGTATTTTATATATATATGTAATATCTTGATAAAGAAGTAAAAGAATAAAAGAAAGATAATAATAACATATATAAAATAGATTTGTCAAATAAGTATTCAGTTATTACTTTATTTGACCGCTCTATTTTATTATATGTAATTAATATATAGCGAAAATAATAAAAACCTATAATAACATAAAATTGTCAAATAAAGATGGTATTATAACATTATTTGATATATTTCTTTTATTAGGGTGTTATGGTTTGGTGTTTGATGTAATAAAGTTGTCAAATAAAGATGTAGGGTGTTAGGGTTTTAGGTTTACGTTTGGCGTTTTGGGATTAATTATTTTATTATATGTTATTATTATCTTCATTATGATATAGAACTACCAAAAAAAGATAATAATAAATAATATTAATAAAATAGAGTTGTCAAATAAAATAATAGTTATATATTTATTTGAGAACTCCATTTGCTTTCATGTTATTATTATCTTCGTTATGATTTACAACTATAAAACGAAGATAATCATAACATATAATAAAATAGTGTTGAGAAATAAAGATGTAATTATTACTTTATTTGATATCTCTATTTTATTATATACTATTATTAACTTCGTTATGAAGTAAAACTATGAAATTAAGATAAAAATAACATATAATAAAATAGAGTTGTTAAAAAAACTATATGTTATTATTTGATAACTCTATTTTAATTATTACTATTAAATTAAAACTATTTAATTATAAAATGAAGTAAAACTATTTAATTATTACTATATTTGATAACTCTATTTTATTATATGTTATTATCATCTCCGTTTTGAAGTACAACTACATATTGAAGATAATAAGAACATATAATAAAATAGAGTTGTCAAATAAAGTAATAATTACATTTTTCTTAAACAACTATATATTATTATATGTTCTTATTATCTTCAATATGTAGTTGTACTTCAAAACAGAGATAATAAAAACATATAATAAAATAGAGTTATCAAATATAGTCATAATTAAATAGTTTTACTTCATTTTATAATTAAATAGTATAAAATAAAATATGTTATGTTTTACTTCATTTTATGTTTTTGGTTTTGGATTTCGAGGTTACATTTTTTGTTTTAGAGTTAAAGATTTAGGGTTTCGAGATTAGTGTTTCAAGTTTAGGGTTTCAGGTTTAGGATTTCAGTGTTAGAGTTTCGGGATTAGGGTTTCTGGTTTAGGGTATCATGTTTCGGGATAAGGGTTTCTGGTTTTAGGTTTAGGATTTCAGATTTTGGGTTTAGGGTTTCGGGTTTAGGTATTCGGGTTTTTGGTTAAGGTTTTGGGGTTTAGGGTTTCGGGATTAAGGTTTTACGTTTAGGGTTTTATCTTCATTATGAAGTACGACTACAAAAAAAAAATAATAATAACATAATAAAATAAAATTATCAAATAAAGTAATAATTATATCTTTTTTTGACAATTCTATTTTTTTATATGTTATTATTATCTTCGTTATGAATTACAACTACATAACAAAAATAATAATAACATATAATAAATTAGAGTTATCAAATAAAAATGGAATTATTAATTAGTCTTGGGTTTAAGGTTCAGGGTTTAGGGTTTAGAGTATAAAGTTTAGGGTTTCGGGTTTCTGGTTTTCGGTTTTGGGTTTTTGGTTTTGGGTTTCGGGTTTACATTTTGGGTTTACGATTTCGAGATTAGGGTTTCATGTTTAAGGTTTCAGATTTTAGGTTTCATATTTAAGGTTTCGGGTTTAGAGTTTCGGGATAACGGTTTCTTGTTTAGGGTTTAAAGTTTCGGATTTAGGGTTTCGGGTTTTAGGTTTAGGGTTTCGGGTTTCGAGTTTTGGGTTAAGGGTTTTTTGTTTCGGGATTAGGGTTTTAGGTTTAGAGTTTCAGGTTTAGGATTTCGAGTTATGGGTTTAGTGTTTCGAGATAAGGGTTTTAGGTTTAGGGTTTCAAGTTTTGGGTTTTGGGTTTCATGTTTTGGATTTAGGGTTTTGGGTTTCGGGTTTCAGTTTTCGGGTTTAGGTTTTCGTGTTGAAGGTTTCTAATTTAGGGTTAAGTGTTTTAGGATTCGGATTTCCGAGTTAGGGTTTCGAATTTAGGGTCTAGGATTTAGAGTTTTTCAATTGGATTCCTTTCATAATAAGATTAAAAAATCTCACAAAGGTTAATGACTTATCACAAATGATACACAATTTAGCATTTTAATTCCATTTATTTTACCAAGAAGGCAAAAATATTATCCAATCATGTGAGTCAAAACAAACTCTCAACATTTACAACCATACAATCTTAAGGCGTTGTCCATTTACTTTGAACATTTTCTTGGTGTTTTCACTTTTTATTTCGACTGCACTATGAGGAAAATGTTAGTAACAATAAAAGCGTCAATCCACTTCGATTGCAGTTTCCCAGCCATAATTTTCAAATGGGAGTTGAACAATAAAACTTTTTGGCCAATGAAAAATTTCTTCCTAGAAATCATTTTATCATGAAAGTACTTAGTTTTCTCCTTATAGATGCGAGAGTTCTCGTAAGCTTCAAGCCTAAGCTTTTCATGTTGTTGCAATTGAAGCTTTCTCTCCAAACCTGTTTTCTCCATCTCAAGGTTACAACTCTTGACCGCCCAATAAGCATGGTGCTCTATTTCCACTTGGAGGTGGCATGCCTTACCAAACACAAGTCGATAAGGGGACATTCCTATTGGTGTTTTGTAGGGTGTTCTATAAGCCCAAATAGCTTCTTCAAGTTGGTGGCTCGAGTCTTTCCTGTTTGGTTGCACCATATTTTCTAAGATCTGTTTGATTTCCCTATTTGAGACTTCAGCTTGCCCATTAGTCTGGGGATGATAAGGTGTAGAAACTTTGTGCACAAGCCCATACTTCTGAAACAAAGTGTCCATGGTGTGGTTGCAAAAATGAGTGCCTTGATCACTTATGATGGCTCGGGGTATTCCAAACATGCAAAGAATATTTGATCTGATAAAACCTGCAACAGCTTTAAAATCATTAGTCCTAGTGGGTATTGCTTCCACCCACTTTGAAACATAATCAACAGCTAGTAAAATATATTCATAACAAAAAGATACAAGAAAAGGACCCATAAAGTCAATGCCCCACACATCAAATACTTCACAGAAAAGCATAGGTTGTTGAGGCATTTCGCTCCTATGATTGATTGATGTTCCTGCTATTTGGCATTCTTCACAAGTTTTGTAAGTCTCAAAAGCATCTTTAAACAAAGTGGGCCAAAAGAAACCAGAGTCTAAGACTTTTCTTGCTGTTCGTTGAGGACCAAAATGTCTTCCAATTTGAGAGGCATGACAAAACTGAAGAATGGATTGAGCCTCATGGTGGGAAACACATCTCGCCTAATCACCTGGTCACTACAGAATTTCCACATATATGGATCATCCCACACATAGCATTTGGAATCACTTTTAAATTTGTGTATTTGTGTTCGGGATGCATCTCCAGGAAAGACTCCAACAACTAGATAATTACCAAATCAGCAGACCAAGGAGTTACCTCACGCAACTGTAGCCGTTGTTCATCAGGGAAGTCATCTTGAATGGACATGGGGTCCTCATCCATTTCTATTCTGCTCAAATGATCTGCCACCAAATTTTCAGCTTCACTCTTATCTTTAATCTCTAAATCAAATTTTTGGAGTAATAACATCCACCGGATCAATTTCGGTTTTGCTTTTGATTTCTTCAACAAGAACTTCAAAGCAACCCTTTGTGCAAGGACTACTCCCACTACATAGTTAGATGCATAGTTACAAGCCCCAAACTTTGTCATGTTGAATGTGATTCTAATCATTGCAACCCTCTTAAAAGGGAGATTCATGGAAATGACAATAGCGGAGTCAATTCAAAGAATGTGAAAAATATGAAAATTGAGAATTAGTGAGAATCAAGTTTCATGCCAACATAATACTTTTGTTATTTTGTTAAGTATAGTAGCCTTTGTTTTGGCATAACTTTGTTAGTTCTGCAATGTTAGATTCATACATGAAATTTTCATTTATGAATATTTGAATGTTATGTTTGTTTCCTTTCAATTTTGTTTGGACTTCATATAGTATGTTTCTATGGATATGGATTTACTATATTTTATTTTAATTTTCAATTGATACATTTCAATTTTACTAATGTACTATACATTTTACATTCAAAATTTATTGTTAAATATCATGCAAATTCAAAGGAATCATGCCAACATCAACTATTTTGAAGGATTCATGAAAGATTCATGAAGAATTCATAAAAAGATTTGTGAAGACTAATATGTAAGTTCAAAGATAAAAAATAATCATAATTTGTATGTGTATTTTAATTATTTATTATAATTGGAAGATTATTTATTTTTAGTATTTTCAATTCTAAAATGAAGGATATTTTACCCCTTTATACAACGAATCAAAATTTATATGAATTCTCAAATGTCATGTATTTCTTATAAGTTAAATGTTATGCAGAGTAATAAAAATAAAAATTCATTAGTCAATTACTTACTCATCTTTAAATTTACTAATTTATTTAATATGTTCATATCCATTATTTTAAAAATTCCTATTTGTTCGAATCTAATTATTTATTTTTTCAAATCATTGTTTTTATTTGTTTAAAATTATTAGTATTGTTTTATAGTATGTTTTTTGAGAGAGAAAAAAAAAGATTATTTGGACAATTAAAAAATAAAATATTTTAAGATTAAAGATTGATGTTCAAATTTCATTCCATCCAAGTTTCATTTGATTCGGGTTTTCCATTTATAATTCAAGAAAGACAATTTATACTAGTTGTGTTTTACAATGACCATAAAGAAACGATTCTTAGTAAACATGTAGACAAAGCTTATTGATTAAATTTTTTATTGTAAATTATTTATTTGTAGTATATAAAATTAAATTGATGATAAAATTAAAATTATGTATTTAATGCCAATGTCAATAAATTATGTATTTAGTGATACTTTTAAACTTGTTAAAATATAATTTTTACTTTATTACACTGTATAGATTATGGTTTAATTAATCTCTTCCGATTAACAATTATATAGTATTGTCACCGAAAAGATTCACATCCAATGAAAAAAAGTCATTTTTAATAAATAAAAAATAAAAAGTTCTTACTATTAAATTACCATGCATACAATTTTGGTTCTTACTATTAAATCAACATATATTTTTTAAATAAATTTTAACAAACATATTTGCAACAATATGAATAGTTCTTCAAAAAAAAAATTCAAAATTTTATTTGTAACATTTTTGTTATTTTTATCTTTATATTTTGGTATTTAAAATATTCATACTTAATTAAATACAAGTTGAAAAATTTTAATTTTTTGTTGTGAAATTTTTAATAATATTGTTAAAAAATTTATTTAAAAATTTTTTAAGTTGAAGAACAATTAAACATGTTTTGTTTAGATCCAAAAGAGACTACATTATATTTTGATTTCACCAAGATAAAAAATGAAATGTTGATATTTTATAGAGGCTAAAAACATATATAATACTAAATTTTAATAGAGGAAAAAACATATTTCATAAACATTTATTTAAATAATTAGACAATTGTAATATTTTATAACACATTTAATCAAAAGAGTATTTAAGTATAATTTTTAAACATTTATTTCCCCCTCTTCACTTGTGTAGGGAAGTTAAAATTGCTTCTAAATAAATTACGTTCCTCTATCCAAAAAGAATTAAGGCAAACAACTTAAGAAATAATATTCAAAATTGTCTATCTCATTCCCTTCATTTTCCTACTACCAAATAAACCCTAAAAGCATGCATGGGAGTTGGATTTGGAGGTGAATGAAAGAGGGGACTTGCTTTTCATTTTCAAATTAAAGAAGCTATAAAATATTTCTTAAAACAAATTAAGTGAAATTGAATATTATTCTTTTCAATTTTTTTAAAATTTCAAATATTTACGAATAGGTACTTAACCCATCAAAATATTCCCCTCAAAAAACCAACTATCAACCATATCCTAAGGATACACACTCTAGGGGTATATTTAGGAGTTAGGTTTTGGAAGGAAAGTGAGGAGAAAACTTATTTTATTTTTAAAATCGATTAAAAGTGTATTTGAAATATTATATGATCATCTATCATGTCATTCTTTAATAAAAAAATTAAATACCAAATATATGTTAAGAATATAGACTTAACCTTTCAAATCTAAAAATTCACCTTCCAAACATACCCTATTAGAATACAGAGCTTATTGAAACAAAAAACTTAATACCATCAAGCAAGGCTCTGTCTGCTTTTGGACTATCGTTTGCTTCATTTTAAATAGAAACTCATGTCAATTAATTTTTTAGCTTTGAAAGATCAAAATAGATAACCTCTTTGAACCATGAAAACATATAAAAACAAAAAGCAGGTTAACTTGAAAGTGACGCAAATGTGGTACACCAGCTTTCTTGGGTTTTTTTGCAGATGCAGATCAGCCGCGTGTACCAGAGCATGCTGTTACAACTAACAGAGATCATTGAAGTCTTACAGTATGGAGCAAAATTTTCAACAAAATGTTGTACCTCAAGACCTTCCAGGATCAACAAATGGAGCATGGATCTTTAAAATATTATGAGTTAGAGAACGGAAACCCCTCAAAACAAACTTATCTCTGAGAAGTTTCCTCCATTTTTGCACTAAATCCCCTTAAATTAGGCTACCTGAGCAACAGACTCAGACGCATCTGTTTCTTGCCTGAAAATTGGATATTGTTAAAATAGTTAAAATCAAATAACAGAAAAATCAATGTTTTTTTATATGAAAATAGAAGTGTCCAAAAAGGTACAGGTCTCACCTTGCAATTCCTTCCCCAACTTCCATTCTGAGAAAGCTTACAACTCTCACAGATGAACCCACCTCTTTGGATAGATTTTCCAGTACCACCTGCATAGAGACGTGAAAGATACTAGGTAAAGAATGACCATTTAAACAAATGGGCTCCTTAGATGGACACTTCACAATACACCATATATATATATTATAAATAGCACATTTTGGATATGAGTATCTTGAGGAGTGAGAGGAATAAATCTTTGACCACATAATTATACATAGATGGTCCAGATCAAAGTTTTTTAACAGTGACAGGATTACCTCAAAAAGTTACATGATCACAGAAAAGTCACATGACTTTTATGTTTAAATCTTAACCATGCATGCATACATACATGTACATATGTACGTATCTACAACAGAAATTATTACATACATATATGCACATAATGCTACATCTGAGTGGTGGTATTAAAATCAAGAAAAATGTGTTCACTGGCATTGCAAACAATAAATCACCTTCATTTGCTGGTCATTGACCATAAGACATCTTAATACCATCCTAGAATTTGAATGGCTTTCATGTTAGAAGGCTACTGGGCACCTGCAGATCTATACTGCATATTTGAGTGGTAGAAACTAGAGAGTTCTTAGATTCCCGGCAGAACGGGTCTGAATTGCTATAATATTGAATACTTCTTAGTATTCAGAACTTTTTCATTGTTATAGGAGGTGCTCCCCTCGAAGGAGAATTTTCTTTCTTTTTGTGCATTGTTCAGACATTTCATTGGTGGTTTCATTGAGTATGACTACTCCACCTATCCCTACCCTTGAGGAAACTCTTCAAAAATTACTCCAAAACCAACAAACCCAGCAAGCCTTTCAACAGAACCTCACCGCCCTAACTAGTAAGCTTCAAACCATTTGTGGCCGCCTTCACACAGCTATCATCCCCACCATGACCTTCCTCACCACCAAAACCCTTTTTCCACCTCTTCCATTAAGCTTGATATCCCTCAGTTCGATGGCTCTGACCCCCTCAACTGGATCTAAAGATCTCCCAGTTTTTTTATTTTCATCAAACACTAGAGGATCAACATCTTCAATTGGCTTCTTTTTACCTAGAAGGAGAAGCTCTTACATGGTACCAATGGATGCATTCGAATGGTCAGCTTCTGTCTGGGACTATGTTTCTTCATGCTCTGGAACATAGGTTTGCTCCTTCTCACTATGAAGACCCAAAAGGTACCTTATTCAAACTTTGCCAAACTGGATCTGTCAAAGAATATCAAACAGAGTTTGAATCCCTTACAAATCGCATAGTAGGGTTACCCTCACCATTTGACCTAAGTTGTTTCATTTCTGGTCTCAAACTTGAAATTCACAGAGAGGTCAAAGCCTTTCAACCGATTTCTCTATTCCACGCTATAAGCATAGCCAAATTACAGGAAGAAAAAATCAATGAGCGCCCTTCCTCATCCTTTACTTGTCGCTCATCCACAACTCTCCCCAACTTATCGGGTCCTAGCCCGTCCGCCCTTCCTTGTCCCCTTTTTCGCACACCCCAAACACACCCACTCAACCAAACACACCACCCAAAACAGCCACCACCATATGCCGCTTGTCACCTAACGAACTTCAAGCTCGTTGCGTAAAAGGGCTATGTTATAATTGCAACGACAAATTTTCACTTGGCCACCACGAAAGTGAGACCCAGACCCACTTACTCGTAGATACTTCACAAAATACCGTACCCGACCCAAAACCTCAAACGCTTCGGCCCAAATCAATTTGCACGCCTTAATGGGTCACACTATACCCCAAACCTTACGTCTTTTGGGAGTCGTCGAGTCCATCCCTGTGGTTATTTTGGTTGATGGGGGAAGCACACCTAACTTTATTCAAGACACGGTAGCCAAACAATTGGGCCTTCCCTTACAACAAGCCCAATTGATCCAAGTCTCTGTAGGCAATGTGACTCTATGAGTCACCAAATGGACCACATAGTGGGCTCTCATCATTTTTTGGTGGACGTTTTTGTCCTTCCTCTTAGTGGAGTGAATATTGTTTTGAAAGTTCAATGGGTCAAAACCTTGGGGGCCGTACTAACAGACTATGAGCAACTCACCGTGCAATTTATGAAAAATGGAATTGTGGTCTATAACATTATCTCAAAATACTATGTTTAAAATGCATTCCATTTTTTTTCATGACAATATTTTAATTCTCGTGCAAGCAAAAATACATAATTACACATATAAATTCAAACAATCAATCGATAATTAATTAGAAATCCTCAAGTATCTCAATCAGATAATTGAATACTCAAGTTTTATGAATAAAAAATGTCATACCAAAATAGAAAATTAATAAATGGTATAAAATAGAGTCTAACAGAAATAAAGTCCCTAAAGTTGACCACCACTATCCATCTTAGAAAGTAAAAAAAATGATCCATTTATTCATCCGGAAACACCTCTGGGTGTGAAATCAAATTGAGGATGTCACCTGTCAAATGTAATTATGGTCCAACAACTAAAGGTTGAACCTAAACCTGGGCCTTCTAATGAGTTTTTTTATTGCCACTAATACTTTGAACTCTTGTTACCATGTCCATATACTAGAGTCCCCACCAAAGTCCACAGCGGTCATTGAACTGGACCCTCGCATCCACCACTTATTGACACAATTTGACCACATCTTCCAAATCCCTACAACTTTACCACCACCACGCACATTTGACCGTTGTATTACGCTGGCTAAAGGCACAAATCTGATCAATGTGCGACCTTATCGATATCCTCATTTCCAAAAGAAAGAAATGGATAACCAAATCAAGGACATTCTTCAACAAGGAGACATCCAACCCAATTTGAGTGTTTTCTCCTCCCAGTGCTACTTGTGTGAAAAAAGGGTGGTTCGTGGCAATTATGCATGGATTACATAGCACTCAACATCATCACTGTCAAGGACCACTTTCCTATTCTGGCCATCAATGAGCTTTATGGAACACGTTGGTTCTCAAAATTGGACATTGGTTATGGGTACCCCAAATTTGCATGTTGCCAAGTAATGTCCATAAGATAGCCTATCGAACTCATCAAGGACATTAAGAATTCTTGGTCATGTCGTTTGGGTTGTGCAATGCACTCTCTACATTCAAGGAAACCATGAATGTTATATTTGAACCATTTTTGCGCCGATTTGTCATCATCTTCTTTGACAACATTCTCATTTACAACAGGTCATTTAGGGAGCACAGCACCTTCGAGCAGTATTTGAGTGCTTGGCAACACATCCATCTCTTACCTGGGTCACATTCTGTCAGCTAAAGGGGTTGGTCCTGACCCTGAGAAAATTGATGCCACGCTAACTTGGCCTTCTCCAAAGAATATCAAACAGTTACACAGATTCTTAGGCCTTACTGGTTTTTATTGAAAATTTGTTCAGAATTATGCATCAATTGCTCATCCTCTTACTGAACTTCTTAAAAAAGATACTTTTGCTTGGACAGCAGCTGCATAACTAGCACCGAGAGGCTTAAAGAAGCAATGACTAAGGCTCCGGTGTTAGCCTTACCTAACTTTGAGGAGGAATTCACCATTGATACTGATGCATCGGGTTTAGGCATGGACGATGTTCCCTCCCAACAAGGCCACCCTATTTGCTACTTTAACAAGAAATTATGCCCCAAATTACTCACTGCTTCCACTTATGTTCGGCAATTATGCGCCATCACTTCAGTGGTTAAGAAATGGCGTACTTATCTCTTGGGGCACAAGTTCACAATTCATACCGACCAAATAAGCCTTTGTGAACTTACGACTCAGGTAATTCAAACACCTGAACAACAATTGTATCTTGCTAATTTACTTGGCTATTCCTACAAGATAGTGTATAAGCCTGGTATTCAAAATCGCATAGTAGCTGATGCTTTACTGCACGTTCATAATCTTGAGTCTGTTCACTTTGCCAACACAGTTCCACAATTGGATTTCCTTGCAAAATTGAAAGAAGAGTTGAAATCTGATAGGGAGTTTCAAGGGTTGATTCAAACAGTTCAAACTGACCCATCCAACTTTGAACATTTAGGTGCTTGATGATTTGTTATTTCTCAAAGGAAAGCTTTACATTCCCTCTGCTTCCAAATTCAAAACATTTTACTTAAAAGAGTTTCACTTGTCCACAATTGGAGGTCACAGTGGCATTCACAAGACATATGGTAGCCTTAAAGAAAATGTGTTCTGGAATGGTATGAAAAGTGATGTCACTGAATTTGTTAATTCTTGTATGTTTGCCAACAAACCAAGATACCGTCGCACTAGCCTTACAACCTTTGCCATTACCTTCAGTTGTATGGGAGGACATTTCCCTAGACTTCATTGTAGGGCCGCCTTCTTTCCAAACTAATACAGCTATCTTGGTAGTTGTTGACATTTTCTCAAAGACTGCACACTTTGGCATGTTGCCTGGTAATTTTACTTCCAGTAAAGTGGCAGATCTCTTTGCTTAAATGGTCTTCAAACACCATGGCATGCCTAAAAGCATTGTTTTGGGTCGGGATCCTATTTTCCTTAGCCAATTTTGAAAGCAACTATTTCACAACTGGGGAACCAAGTTAAGGATATCTTCTGCATATCATCCACAAAGCGATGGTCAAACTGAAATTTTCAACAAAGTCCTTCAACAATATCTCAGATGCTTTGTCAGTGAACAACCAAGTCATTGGGGTAAATTCTTACATCTAACAGAACGGCATTATAACACCTTGATACACACTTCGCCAAGTTTTTCTCCATTCATAGTTGTTTTTTGGGAAACCTCCTTCATTACCACGGTAAATTGTTGGAAGTTTCCATCCAGAGACTTTGGAGATGACCCTCCAAACACGGGACCAGATACTGCAGTTACTCAAGAAAAAACTTAAGAAAGCTCAATTGATAATGAAACACTTTGTTGATCAACACCGTATTGCACATCCCTTCAAGGAAGGAGACTTGGTCATGGATAAACTATGCCTCTTGCCAGACCTCTGGCAAAACGCTGAGTTTACAAACTCTGTAAGCGTTTTTATGGACCTTTCAAGATCATTCAATGCATTGGTGATGTTGCCTTCAAGCTAGACTTACCCACTTCCAGCAAACTACACCCGGTTTTCCATGCTTCCAAGCACAAATCGTCCCACGGTTTGACCACACCAACATTACAATTACCCCCTGATATTGTGGACAATCAACCATTGGTTCACCCATTAGCCGTTTTGGATTGGGACCTTAATCCTAATCATCCTCCGTTGGCCCTTATTCAATGGTCGAACACGTTTCCTGAAGACGCCAACTGGGAACTTGCATCTGACATCAAGGATTTTATCCCAACTTCCACCTTGAGGACAAGGTATTTGCAGAAGAGGAAAGGGATATAATGGACTAAAGTGAGGCTCGAGATGACAATGATGAGGATGGAATAGGTGATGCCATTTCCCAAATTCGGGCCAAACTTAACTGAGTCAAGCCCAAATGGATGAAGGATTATGAGATCCTAAAGAAGAGAGGCACAACACCCTAAAAAGGTTCTAGAAGACTAATTTCTTTTGATGTTAAAGTCAGTGTAGCTGAGTCAAAGAACCATTAGTGTCCTTATCCTTTTATGTCCAGTTGTAATAGTACCTTTCTAGTACTATATATGTAATCAAAGGAAATGAAATAAGACTCAGAATATTCAGAACTTTTATATTGTTAAAGGAGGTGCTCCCCTCGAAGAAGAATTTTCTTTCTTTTTGTGCATTGTTCCGACCTTTCAATCTGGTACTAACAATCTCACAATTCTTATTGCTTATTCCTTGAATCAGAAATGGAGAAGACATTATCAATTTTAGATGGCACAGATTAGGCTCATATGGAGTATAGGTGAGTTCAAATTTAAATAAAAAAAAGTTCTTGATATTTCATGCCTACTACCACAGCCATCATTAGGTATTGAATAATTCTATCAGAAGATTGGGAGACTCAAATGAGGATCCATTACTCATTTACTCTTGAGAAAACTACATATATTGCAACCTTTGACACAATAAGCATGGTTTTTGAAGCACCAACAAGCCACCTTTGAAACATTTATTAAAAATATATTTGAGATATCCATTTGGACTTAAATTAAGCCATTAAAATTTAATTGTGAAGTCGGTTGACAACTGTAAATTATCTTGCAAAATCTTAGTTCGGCCCATACCATGCTTATACATCTTGTAACAAGAGACTTAAATATTCATAAGGCATCGGCCAACAAGTATCCCTTTTCTCAATCAAGAAGCACTTAGACAAACTTCATTGTTACTGTTGTCTGTAGCTTGTGTTTTATCTCTCTTTTGATAACTTTTACTGTCCTATTTTAAAAACAATACATGATAGTATCGGTATAGGAGGCAAGGTTGTGAATTCTGAACCAACTCATGCATTGGTAGAATTTTATTTCTTTCACCAACCAAAATAGTGATATTGGCAAACAAATATACCCATCCTAATTTTAATTTTTTCATAAATTAAACCAATTCGATTTAGAGAATAAGAAAAAGCTCACATACCTTCACATTCATAGTATCATTCATAACAAACTTTTGGTTCATAAGCACAACATCCTCAAAGTACTTGCGCAAACGACCTTCAACCATTTTGTCTATGGCCATCTGAGACTTACCAGAGGCTTCTGCCTGAAATATAAAAACCAAACAGAATCTTAAACTAAATTTTTTTGTTCTGTTCCTATAATGTGGTAAAGAAAACGGCACTTAGCACAAGAACTAGAAAAATCAAAAAATCTAATATGAGATAAACATTGGGCAGATTGCATTCATATACTAGCATGGACAATATGATCTATTCATAAATCCAAAAGAAATTATAGATAGAATATGAATACCTGAGATTTAAGAACTTCGCGCTCATTTTCTAATGCATCTGAAGGCACAAGTTCCTTTGTTAAGAATAATGGTTTTGTTGCTACTACATGCATGGCCAATTCTGATCCAACACGTTGAAGTGCATCCACTTGTGTTTTAACACCATCAACTTCAAGGGATAAGATTCCAGCAATGCGACCCAAACCTAATCAAATAGGAGGAGGATGTCAGGATCTAATAACACATGACATAAGTGGATAAATGAATCATTGTTGTTGTTGTTATTATTATTATTGAGATGAGTTTGAGTAGGTACCAGGTTTGGGACTGGTGTGAAGATATGTAGATACAAGACCATGAGATGGTGCAGGCATGACATAACCTCTTCTAAGTCTTACATTCTCTCCCATCATGGCAGCTACTTGAGTGATAGCGTTTTGAACGCTAGTTTCTCCATTGATCTTTGGATGTTGAAGATTCAATCTCATATCCTCCAAACATTGAGGTCCAAAGTGAGAGGAAGAAGAATTATCGAGCAACAAAGCTTGGTTAGCCAAACACAATGCCAAGTGTTGAAAGATGTCATTTCTGGCAACAAAGTCAGTTTCGCAGTTGAGTTCAATGAGAGCTGTTTTGTTGTGGTTTTGAGCGAGAGCGAGCAAACCTTCCGAAGCAGTTCTAGATGATTTCTTGGAAGCCAGAACGATTCCCCTCTTTCTCAGTTCCTTCTGGGCAGCTTCAATGTCCCAATTTGAATCCACTAGAGCCGCTTTCACGTCTTTAATGGGGGCGCTTGTTCTTTCTCTCAATTGCTTTATCAGATTCCTTTCATTAGAAACCGAAATTGATGAATAATTTGCACCGTTCATCAACTTCCTAAAAACGCGACTGCTGGCTCCGCTTAAACCCATGACGCTCTCTGAGAAGCAAGAAACATCGTAATCAAGTTTCATTTATCATTCCTTGTAGAAAAAACAAATCAACAAGTAATCGAAACAACAACAACAACAGTGAGCAAATCAGCAAGTAATCAACAACAACATTCCCCAATTTTTATCAAATCAACAATAATCCCCAATGTTGATCAAATCGACAAGTAATCTACAATAACAATCCCCTTCAGCAAATTAACAAGTAATCAACAAGAAACCCTAGAACAAGGTAATAAACTTTACAAAAGTATGAAAACACCAAAACTGGCTTCTTGTTAATATCAAAATACCCCAAATTTAAACAAATCAAAAACCCTAATAATGATTTCACATCACAAGTGTACTACTAGTAGTCCCAAATTCATAATCAATCAACCAATTTCATACAACTATAGTCGTATAAAAAATCCCAATTCAGAAAACCCTAAAATCACAAAACTCAAAATTAAGTTCCATTGCCTTTTTGATGGCTACCTTCACTATTGGAAGCTTTGTGAATTCCTTTGGAGGCGCGACGTGGCCGGAGGAATGGTCGTGGAGGCCGACTGGTAGGTGGCTCGCGACTAGGAGAGAGAATAGAGGGTGGACACGCGAGAATAGAAAGTCAGATAATGGTCGAGAGACGAGAGACGGCGCGCAACTGGGAGAGATAAGAGAGGGGAAAGCGACCACAGCGGCTGGTGGGAAGTGTGTAATGTAAAATGAGAGTAGTTTCAAACTTTGGGTGTCTTGGGTCTAAGGTGCAAAAACAAAAACTCAGGATGGTTAAAGTGCAAAACATATTGGGTAATAAATATAATTTTTGAAAGTTTAGGTTTAATTAATTGTTTTATTTTATGTTTTAACAATATATCTATTGATATTATTGGACAACTATAAAATTTATAATCGAAATAAATATTTATAAATTTTTTAAGAATTTGATTTTAATGAACAGATAAATAATTGTGATTGGATAACTAATAGTTATGTCTTATTAATCGTGACTTTATAACTATATTTGCAACATCCTATCAAATTTCACATATCTCAAAACATCCTATCAATTTTTTCACATATCTCGAATAATATCGTCTTAAAACTTGCAACTTCATAAATTATTATTATTGATATTTAAATGTGTATTTTAACATGTTCATTTGAAATGTTGAGTTATGAAATATTTTAGTTTATAATACTTTATGATTGAATTTAAAATATTTGAATAATTTTAAAATTTAATCACAACAATATAATTTATTTATCGATTTATTTTAGTTAAAATATAGGTAATTGGTATAGATCCTGATATTTAGGCACCCAAATGATAAGGATACAAGTCTTAAAGTTGATACTCAAAAAAATACATACACAAATATGGGTATTTTTTAAATCGCGAGGATAAAAACGGATACTATAATACCCTATTCAAACCCTATCTATATACAATATACTAAATTTGTTTGTTCTCGTGTGGTGGATGATGGGACTTTTCAAAAAAAAAAAAAAAGTCGATTAAATGTTTATTTTGTTACGTTAATATTAATTTGTTATCCTTCTCGATCTTTAAATACATTATCAAAAATTAAAATTGATAATATACAAAAATTAATTGTTATTATAACATTCACTTTTATTTAGTCTCAAAATCAAAACCTAATACAAATAATTTTATAATTGTTATTATAATAATAAAATAATAAAAGAAAAATATTAAGACAGATGTTAATGATTCAAACATATAAATAAAATAATAAGAAGAAAAAATAAATATAATTTTATGACTAAATTAAATACTAAAGAAAATGTTAATGATATTAATGTTACAAAATTTGAAAGATCAACTTAAAAAAAACTCATTTAACGCTTTAAAAACTGTTAAAAGACTATTGAAATAAAAATATAAAGGTAGTATACTACTAATATAAAATAATTTTATAGTTTTATTAAATTCTAACTTTTCAATTTGTTATATTATATTGAGGTGATAAATCAATTTTTAAATTAATGACAATTATATAACTATTTGATAACATGACAAATTACAATTGGATGACGGTGTAAAATTATTTTACATTGTCAATACATTATTTTTATTCTCTTGAAATAATTTATTAAAAATTTATTTAAATATATTTCTATTTAATATAACTTTTTTTTCCAAAAAATCTTATGAGTAATGGCAAAATTTACATACATTAAAGGTGTAGAAATCAGATATCGTAGGTTCCATCCCATATAATGTAATATATTAAATGTCTCTATACCTTTTACTGTATAAGATATTTTTGATAGGCAAAGTGAGTGTGTGTGTGTGTATATATTGTGTGCTCTGAAGAAAAATCATATTTTCTTAAGCCAAAAATGTCATCAATTGAGAATGACGATGGAAATGGGATCAACAGTTTACCTGACAGTGTTCTCTACCATATTCTCTCTTTTCTCCCAACCAAACTGGCCATTGCCACTAGTGTTCTTTCGAAACGATGCGCACATCTATGACACGAGATGTAGCTTTTAATAATAAAAGTATTCAATTAGGACTGAAAATTGGTTGTGAATAAACAATTTTCTCACCTTCCGAGATCTTCAATACGGTGTCCGTGTGTGTAGCAAAGTGTGCACCCTAAGTCTACACAAGCTTTATCAACAAAAAAACAAGTTTAGTTACATATAGTCTACACATAGAGCAAGATTTTTAACTAAAAAACAAGTTTAGTTAAAAGTACTCTTTAACAAAACAAAATTAATTTCAAATTTCAATGGTGAAACATTTCATTCTACCATTCAGTTGAATATTCAAAGAGTTCTACATAGTACATATCACACTTACAATATTCTCAATACTCCTCTAATATTCCTCTAGAAGTCCCATTATTAAGGAACTACATAATATCAAACAACAGAAATTTCCATCAAATGTAATAGTTGGAGAGGATACATATTTTTTTGTCTCAAATAGGATCAAGAGACATTTGCTTCCACGACAGCCTCACTAGGTAAACCTTTTACTGTGATAGTTATATGACAAGTGCGCTTTTTAATTGAGTTGGCTCGCCCTTGAGCTCGAGCTCTTACTCTTTTCAAAGTTTTCCCTTCATTAACCTCTGCTTTACTAATAACTAAACTTGATTTACTTAGACCCAAGTTATTGCTTGCATTTGCTCCAGCAGAAAACACTATCTTAAGAATGGCTTCACATGCTCGATAAGGCATGAGTTCCAATATCACAAGTGTTTCTTCATATGGACGCCCACGAATCTGATCGATTACTCTTCGAGCTTTATCAGCAGACATGCGAATGTGTCGTCCCACAGCATAGGCTTCTGCATATGATTTGTTGCTCTCCTGTACTGCAGTGCAACATAAAATTTAAATATATGTTAACTATTTTTCCATATCCTTCTAAGCAGATAAATGACTACATTAACATCAAATACATGATGAAATATTTGTAGACATGGTCTTATATACTGAAAACTGAAAAGCCGAAATATGTGATGCATGCCTTGTGTGCGTCAGCTATATATACTACAAAATAATAGAGGTGCACAATAATGGCCCTTGCTTGCTTGAAAAAGCCCAACTATCACCACCTCAAAACCTTTAGCAATAGAAAGGAATTGAGTGTTCATAGTACAAAACTGAATATAACAACATTCACAACTTAATATTATTTAGAGCCTAAATACCCATCATGAGTAGCAATATTTATTTTTGCAAAAGCAAAAGAAGGTTATATTAGGACGGCCGCACCCAAGCACATGAGACACCACATCCATTCTTAAATTCCCAAAAACAGTACTACTTGTAGTAAGAACTAAGAACCCCCAATACCAAGTCTATGACAGGCCAAAACGCAAATCCAGACCTGCATAAAAACTGCATGTACAAAGTCATTGCAAAAGTGGCATAGCCCTCTCCTTGAAGCGCAAGCCTCTCTTTTTTCAACATTACACTATTTGAGATCCAATCATAACAAAACCAACACACTAGAAAATCACTCCCTGTCAACGAAAAACAGAATCCAAAACTCCAAGCTTGTAACAATGTGAATGAAGATAAAGAATGTGGTTAAAAAAGTAAATATTGTAGGATTGCTAAGCAAGTTTACAGAATCAAATAAGTGAAGTTGATCTAATCGGGGTCACGTCCTGGCAATACTACTGAGGATTATTTATTTATTTATTTGTGTAGGGGGTTTTGGCCTTGGCAGGAAGCAGTAATTAAATCCATGTTCGACCAACAACACATATAATAGCGAAGTAGATGAATGAGTGAACAGGAAACATGAGAAATTGATAGCACATGGAAAGATGGTTTAGAAGTTTTATTCAATAGACTGTACATATAAATAATAACAATTAATAATGATAATTAGATGAGAATAAAGAGTACCTCCGAACTGGGCAGTGTGAAAGTGACAAGCGAAAGGGTTGTTGTTGTTGGTGGTGGTGGGGGTAACCCTAACGGTTTTGAGGGAGATCTGGTTGAAAGAGGAAGAACATCGAATTCGGGCGGAGGGTAACGGGAATTTAAATTGAAATTGCTGAGCAAGAGGTTGGAGTTGCAGCGGGTTATCGCGAAGAGAAGAAGGAAGGTTTACGGCTAAAGAGAGAGCCATTCAGATTATGATAACACTCAACAACAAACAAACACTTCAACTTCTCAAATATGATGATAAGACAGGCTCACTGGATGGATAAATGCAAATGAAATCAAGTTTGCTTTTTTTTTTTTTTTTCTTTCTTTTTTTTACATAGAAACGAGGGTTTTTTTTACCACTGTTTTTTTAAAAAAAATACACAAATACTCTTATTTTAAAAAAAATATATATTTTTTTCAACGTTTGAATAAAAAACTAACATTGTGACTAAGTTAAAGTTAAAAAATGAGCACATTTATTTATTTTTATTGGAGAATAATTAAGGAGTAGGTCAAATTAGTGTGATAAAATATAGATATAATCTCTTTGAGGAGAATAAGTAACAAAGTAAATTATTTCTGCAAAAAAGTCTACTTCTTAAAAAATATAAAAAATAAATAGAAACCACCTATAGATAATTAATTAATTTTCAACTTTTAAAATTATAAATTTTTATAATTTAATTGATAATATATAGATAATTAATGCATCTAGATCATTGTATATCATAATATCCTATACCACAGCATTTAAAATATGTCACATCAAGATGTGTTCCTATTTTACTATATCGTATACAAAAACTATCGAATTTTAAAATAGTAAAACTACTTTCGTGATTGGTGAAAATGGAAGGCCAAAACTACAATTAAGTCTAAGATATAAGAGAAAATAATTCAAAACCAAAAAGACTTAACTCTCGTTTTAGTCCCCCTATTTTTACTAATTTATGAAATTGGTTCCTTATTTTAAAATTTGACCCTTTTTGCTTCTTATTATGGTTTTTTAACTAACAAATTACAATGTAATATATTTTAAATAATGTGACATATGATACGATAATGTCGAATAATTAATGCGCAAAAAATCTTCTAAATATTTAACTTTCAACGTCAAAACTATTTCATATTTGTAATTTAATTAATGATGTATGAATAATTAATGCATCTAGACGGTTCTCAGTACCGCCTTAATGGTTTTGAAGTTCATGTTCAAATCTAAAAATTAGGCACAAAATCTTAACATCAAGATTCTAAAATTTGACGGTGGATGGTTGCGTCTAATAGGCTGCAATCAGTGTCACAAACTCAGTGGTAGAAAACTTGCTATTTGACTATTTACTTTACACATAAAGTGTAAATATAAAATTTTAGAGTGTTCAGTGCATAAAATTAAGAATTTCAATATAATTTTTCAAAGTTATGATATATTATAAAAAAACATTAGGGTCATCTCTAATAGGGGGTTTTGTATCAATGTTCTGCTTACACGGGTTCATCGATGGCCCTGATAGTTCTGCATCATAAAATCATATGCTACATTATTTAAAATAAGGTAAAATAAGTTTAGTCCTTATAAAATCTCACTATTTTGTTTTTAGTTCTTATAAGAATTTCATAAACTTTTAGTCTTTTCAAAAATTTGATTTTGATTTTTGGTCCCCGATTTTATAACAACTAACGTGTATGTTTTGAACTTTTAAATGATTTTTTGAAATAATATTTGAGATATTATAAGGAATTTCCTTTCAACAAATTTTGTTAAATATATATTAAAGATTACCACAAAAATTATTAAAAAATTTAAATGATACACAATAGTTGGTTTAAAATTAAGAACAAAATATGAAGAAAAAAAATTATTAAAGGATTAAGGGCTCGTTTGATGCGTATCTTAGGAAGAGACATGATATGATATAAAGTTGGATAAGTATGCGATAATATATAATAGGATAGTGACATGATAAACATTATCTTGGTTTATATACACATGACAACCAACATAATAATATTTTATTTTGTGATGTATTTGATACACCTTTCATTATGATATAATATAATATATATTTTATTTAAATAACAAAATTATACTGTGAATAATTACATATCAGTTTTTTTAATTAACTTATTATATTTCAAATATTATAAACTAACAAAAAAATTAAAAAAAAAATAATGAAATAATTTTATATTAAAACTATCCATTGACACTACTAAATAAAAATTTTAAATTTTAAAAACCAAATCATAAGTAACCAAATAATTATATTTTATTTGTTAGAATGTAAATAAAGATATGATACATATTATATGTAAATGGCAAGAGTATCTTGTAAATAAATTATATTTATTTTAAAATTTCAATTAACTTTCATATATTTATAATTGTGAATACTAATTTATTAAATTATATAAAAAATAAACCTACCCTTGTGTAAAATCATAAATATTTTTTAAATTAATTATTAATATTTCATTTTTAAGTTTAATATCAAATTCTATTAATTATTTTTCTATTTGATTAGATTTACATTTTTATATTTTGGATTATATTTTATAAGTTGTTTTATATTTATATTTTATTATATTTCAATGTATATTTTAAATTATATTTTATGAGGGTAACTGAAATTTCAACTACAGAGACCCGACTCATATTTAGGATAGAAATTTCAACTACAAAGACAAGATAAGATAAAATTATAGATTAATTTATTATATCATGTTGGTTCATCAAACACTGTATTCATACATGATATGATAGCTTATTTATATCATGTCCATCAAATTGACCCTCAAAGTTGATAAAAAAAATTATAAGGATTAAAAACAAAATAGTGAGATTTTATAGGGATAAAAACTTATTTAACTCTTTAGGTTACGTCATTTTTTAATTAAAAATCTGAGTGAAAAACCAAAATTGTCGACTTTTAAAATAGAGAAACTCATTCCTTAGATTGGTGAAAATGGATAGACCAGCACAACAATTAAGCCAAATAAAAAAATAAAAATAAAAAATAAAAAAGAGCCTCTCCAAACATATGCTCGAAGTCATAATTTTTTATCCACTTTCACCACCACCACCAACAACAAAAAGCACATTGTTCTCTTGTGTGCACCTCAAATAAAGTCTAATTTTTCTCTTATCTTTTATTCTACTTTACTCGATTTTATTTACATTGTTCATTCAAGTCTCCACTGCAGTTGTCGATGTACTTTTCTCCGCTTTTGTTTCTCCACATTCTTCCTTGAAGTGTCTGTTAGAGGAAGAGAAGTATCTTTAAGAGAAAACTCACAATTTATTTGATGTTTAATGTCAAGTACAAGGGATATTTATAAATAAATAAATTTAGACACATTTCTATTAGCTTTCTAATTAAAACTCACTTTTAGATACATTTCACATTTTTCAATAATAAAAGCACTTTTAGATTATTACATAGAAAATTTATGTGGTTCTACACTAATCCAATCTCAAATTATTAATAACATTGTTCTCCCTTAATTTGAAATTTGCTTCTTCATTCGAAGCCTTGCTCTAAGCCTTTGAAAGTCATCAAATTTTAGCGACTTTGTAAAAATATATGTAATTTGATTTTGAGTCTTCAAATATTTAAGTTCAACTTCTTTCTTGACAATTGCATTCCCTAATGAAATAGTACCTTATGTTTATGTACTCGATGCAATCGTGAAACATTGACTTCTTTACAAGTACATAGGTAGACTTGTTGTCTATACAAATATCGGTAACTTCCTTTGGTGGCATATGAAGTTCATTCAATAACCTCCTTAGCCAAATGGCACGACAAGTGCAGGATGTTATTGTCATCTACTTTAACTCACATGTTGAAAGTGTGATAATAGATTGCTTCTTTGAGTTCCATGAAAAAACATAATCTCTCGTGAAAAATATAAAACGACTAGTACTCATTATATCATCGATATATCTTGCAAAGTCGCTATCTCAAAATCCAAAGGGTTTGAAATCATTCAAGTAAAAGAAAAATAGTTTGAAATCAAATGTATCTTTTAGGTAGCGAAGTTGAAGTAGCAATGTCAATTACAAAAAAAATGGTGTTTTAATTGTGATCTTTTTAAAATTTTGATTCATGTACTTAATTTAAATTAACTCAAGATCAATTTTGGTTGAAACAAAATGTACATAGTGTTCTGAATATGTTAGAAGTAAATAAAACATATTAGTTTATATTGAAGTGTGATTTGTGTGCGAAAATAACTAAAGATAAGGGATAAAGAGATTATACACAAAAAGTATATTGGTTCACTCAACTCGGGCTAGTCAAATCCTCACAACTATGAAATTTTCACTATATGCTTTATTACCATAACATTATCCTTCACACATTTTCTATTGATCACACCTTGATCAATTAAAATCTTCACCTTTCAACCTAGAAAAGATTTTTATTGTCATTTTCCAACCTTGAATGTATTTTTACAAAGACACTAAATCTAACATAAAAGATAGACTTGAGCTACGAACTATGTGTATGATAAAAATGTTTGGATCCTAAAACTTCTCAACATTTGTTTGAGATAAATAAAGACAAACTCAGTAAATGATGATCCACATATATAGTGAAGAGAGTTGGAGTTTGCTTGAAAAGTTTTTCGCTTGTTCTTACTTGAACAAGTGTTGGTAGATGTGCAAATTGAACTATTACCTTCATTTTTCAATTGATCTTCAATTTACAGATGATCAGAGGCTTTGAATATTCAGTTTAAATGTAATATATCTGTTAGACACATTAGTCAAGTGCCAGATATGTTTTAAAACAATTAAGCACTTGTTTATATGGTTGTTCAGAACGTTCTTGACAAATGCAAAATGTTATCGCTTTTAGGTCTGATGGAAAACGTGAGTGAGTGTAGAATGGGTTGTCACATGTCTGATACTATTCTAAATCAAAATTATGTAGAGTTTTTTTTTGCCTATAGAGTGATGTAAGTACAATGTACTTGCATTCTTGCTCACAACTCATCAACCTATAGACTAATATGGTCATCAATCTAGGTGTGGTATTCCTCATTTGGGAATTCAGCTCGAGTTCTGGGCATGACCAATTATTTGAGCAGTCTTGATACTATTTAACTTGTGGTTTAAACTGTGGAAAATGATTTATTTTAATTATGTCTTTAAAAGAGAATAACCAAAATGTTGTTTTATAAAACCAGAACGTTCTTTTTATTGTGTAGTATGTAAAACCTGGATGAATTATTGAATAGTTGTTTAGTGTGAGTCTTTTGTCTCAAAGGCATGCTGAGCTTTCTACAAAAAGTGTAGCAACAATGTCATTTCGTCCTTGATGTCTTTTCACATAGCTCATCAATTTGGAGATTGATATGGTTATTTATCTTAATGTTGTTTGCTTCTTTGGGGCTTTAGCTAGACTTTTGAGGTTAAATATTATTTTGAGCAGTCGTGATATTCGTTTATCTTAAAGTATGGACTATAGGGAATGATTCATTTTACTTATATCCTTAAAATAAACTAATCAGAATGATCTTGATAAAACAAAATGATCTTGTGATAAACCATTATTTTGTTATAAATCAGAATAATCATTTGATAAACCATAATGATATTGATAAACCAAAATTATTTTAATAAACCAGAATAATCTTTTGATAAACCAAATTGATCTTTTAATAAACCAAAATTCTTAACAAACCAGAATGATCTTGATAAACCATAATGACTTTTTGATAAACTAGAATGATCATTTGATAAATCACAACGATCTTGATAAGTTTGTCATCAATATGAAGATCAATCTGCAGAACATTATGCATGTTTCTTTTTGCAAGTAGGTCTTCAAATCTTGACTTTTAATTGCTCATTAAATATTAGAAAGCTCATGTGCGAAATGCTTACTAATTTATTGCATGTTGTCCTTCCAAAAAGATTTGTATTGTCAATTGTTCTTTAATATAGCAACCATAACATTCTGATGAATGTTCTTCCATTATTCTTTTGTTGAAGTAATACTTTTTACAATTTCTCTTGGTGTTGCTCATTTTGTATCTTGTCCATCAAGTATCACATAGATACTTTAGTATAAGTATGAATGTATTGGACATTTTCTTCATGAATATGATATCTTAAAGATGCAATAATCATTCTCTCTATGAATTGATATATGATATATTCCTTTTGAGATTCTTTCGTTATCGAGTAGATATTTATGCACTTGTTGATGTAAATGACTTATTGCTTGTACACTTATGCAAATATATTTCTTAAATAAAACTCAAGTGGAATCATTAGTAGATCATCATTCATAAAAATTCATTATTTTATTTCATAAGGTTTGTTGTTATTAAAATTAAAATGGTTTTTACCTCAACAAGTGTATCCTCTTAGTAATTTTCATGTGTGTAGTAGTAGGAGCTTCCATGACAACTCACTACTCCAACCGCATAAAATATATCGGGCCTTGTACATGTTAAGTATCTCAAGCATCCCACAAGGCTTTTGAATATAGAAGCGTCATCCTTTTGTCCATCTTCAAACTTTGACAATTTTAATCCGCTCTCCATTAACATGTCCAACGATTGCAATCAAACAATTTAAATTTCTTCAAAACTTCATTCGCATAGTTTTCTTGAGTAATAAACATACCTTCTCTGAATTGCTTTTACTTATATGCCTAAGTAGTATGACACTAGCCCATTATAAGCCATCTTGAACTCAAATGCCTTGACCTTTTTGAACTCTTCAAATAAACTTAGATTATTCCTAGTAAATATAAGATCATCCACAAAGATACAAGCAATCAAAATATCTCCATTATCACATACTTTGACATAAAAATCATATTCATTAACACAATGAGCAAACACATTGTCTTAGAAGTACTTGTTGATGTGCCTATTCCATTCTTTTGGTTATTGCTTCAATCCACACAATGTTCTCCTCAATCTTATAACTTTATCTTTATGTCCTTTAATTGATTACCCCCATCGACTAACCTCTTCTTCAAGATAGTCATTAAGAAATGTTGATTTTACATCAAGTTGATAAAGCTTCCACTTATTTTTAGATGCTATAGAGATTAGCAAGCGAATAGTATTCATGTGAGCAACTGGTACAAAAACGTCTTCATATCCAACTCCATGTTTTTGTTTGTAGCATTTGACAACAAGTCTTGCATTGTATTTTTCCACCTCTTCATTAGCATTCATTTTAGCCTTGTACACCCATTTGACACTAATTGCTTCATGGAATTTGGGAATATGTTTTCAAATCCCAAGTGTTGTTCTTCATAATTGATTTGATTTTCTCATTCATGACTTGCCTCCACCTTTTATCTTCCACTACTTCGCCATAAATTAATAGCTCAATATCTGCCAAGACACAATACCAACTCTTAAAGGTTAAGAGTGACTTCAGTTGACCATTCATAAATGTCTTACATATCTTTCATCTTACTTGGTCTTTCACAAGAACTTTCATCTAGAAAATTGTAGGTGAAGTAAATGAAGTTGCATCTTGAATTGGTGTTGTTGTCTCTTGATCTTCTTCAAAATATGGAAGGAAATCATAGTTTGTTTCCTCGTGACCATCTTAATTCCATGTAGTATATTTATCAAATTCAACATCATGACTAACCACTGTCTTGTTGTTGCAAGGATTGTACAACTTGTAACCTTTAGAATGTAGATCATATAATATGCTCACAAAGACACGCAAGTGATTAACATTAGGCTTGCTTATATCATAAACCACATTTAGCATAATCCTAAAAACGTTTGTACTTTGTCCAAGATGGAAGAGAGCCAACACGTCAATTGTTCAATAAGAACACCAAAAAAATTATATCATAATTCATACTATGATGTGGGGACACCTTGGTCTAAAAAAAAAACTTCATGTAATATTTTCCACAAAAAGAGAAATGGAAAAACAACTTGAGTCTATAAGTTGATAAATTATGTTCCTTACAAGGAACTGATCTTAGTTAAACTTTGCTACTTATGCAAATAGGATAAGAGGAATCATGCCAATTCTTTTATCAAGAATCATTTCTTCTCCATTATAAGGTAGACTTCGTGATTTTATTGCATTGTGCAATTGTAACCTAAAACTGTTCTAAATCCGTGCATTTCAAATAGGCCAATAACTCAACCAAAGATTCCAGTAGTTCTAGTAGTTTTTGGAGATGAAGAGATCAAAAGAATAGTTTATTTAAAAATTTGAGTTATTGTTTAGTTTATGTAACAAAAGAATAGTTTATGTAACAAAAGATAATATTGTTTACATTTTAAGACATCAAAGATGAAATCGTTAAATGATCAAATCGGAAGGAAAAAAAAACAAAATAAAAACAAATGACTAAATTGTTATTTGAAATTAAGTTAAGTGATGACAATTTTGTAAATTTATATACTTTATTATTCTATTTGTTTATTAATTTATACTTTTATCACTATTCTAATTATTTATCCTGTTATTACTTCTCACGATACTAAAATAGTTATTTGTCTTTTTTTTCCTATTCTTTAATCACAATCTTTATATACTCCATCATTCGAAGTATATGAACTAATTTATATTTTTATTTATTTTATACAATATCTAAATATTAATTTGTCTTTTTATTTTTATTTATTTTTAGTACAATTCTCATATATTTGTTTCTTTGTGTTGGACACATTACAATACATTTGCATATCCTATGAAAAAAGAGAGGATGAAGAGGAATAACAGTTGCACATTTCTTTTATCTATATTTATCTCTTTTCTTATTTTTCGTTCTCTCTATTTCATATGTCTTGTTTTCGTTATTTTTCTCTAAACTACTTTTATCGGGAAATTTTGACATAACAAATTTAAAAATTCATAAATATCATTATTTCTTCTTTATTTGTATCAACATTATGTTTACACTTTTTAATTTTATTGTTAATATTGTTTATAATCTATTTATTTGTTTTTTTTTATGGAGGAATTTTTCTTTTTAATTCATATCAAGGAAAGTAGATTTTTGGTTGAGTTGAATTTAATGGGTATTGGTATAATAGAATAACAATCAAAAAAAATTCCCCATTAGATTATTTTCATGGGTTATTTTCTATTTATTACAATTATGTAATTTACTCCCTACGATGAGCTTCACATATAGGGATGACAATTGGTAGGATTTGGGTAGAGTATTATAGTACTCGTCTCTATATATACGGTTTAAAAAGATATTCATACATGTGTCTGTAGTCTTTTGATTGTCAACTTTAATACTCGTACCCTTATCTTCTGGATACCTAAGTGTCCGTACTCATACCCATTATTCACGCTTTAACTAAAATACATTAATAAATAAATGATATTGTTGTGATTAAATTTAACAATTATTCAAATATCTTAAATTCAATCATAAAGTATTACAAACCAAAATATTTTATAACTCAAAACATTTTAAATAAACACTTGTTACAATACACATTCAAATATCTATAATAATATTTTATGAAGTTACAAGTCATACGACAATATTATTGAGACCTTTAAAAACAATTGATAGAAAGTTGCAAGTACAATTATAAAGTCACAACTAATAAGATATAACTCTTAGTTATAAAGTCACAATTATTTATCTATTCATCGTAATTCAATTTTTAAAAAGTTTGCAAACGTTTATCTTTCGATTATAAATATTGTAGTGGTCCAATGATATTATATAGATGTTAAAATATAAAAAAAAAAATAAACTAAACATTAATATAATAAATAAATAATTTATATAAGTGTGGGTACGGAGTGAGTACTAAAGTACCTGTACCGTACCCATAACTGCTTAATTTTGCATGTAATTACATGTCTTCGTGTCCATACTCATTGTGTAGGTTTTTATTTTTAGGGTACTTAAATCTAATTATCATCCCTAATCACACATATATTAAAAAAAAAAAGTAAGTGGTATAATTAATATATATATTTTGTACTGTCTTGTTATTAAATTGTTCCTTGTGTATAGATATATTTAATGTTAACTTTGCACATTTCAAAACAAATTAATCATATTAATAAAGGTAGATTTAGAAAAAGAATAATAAATACACTTAATAATTTGCATAGATACTTATATTTAGAAGGAAGAAAAATATTTCTCAATGAATGATGGTTATGTTTTTTAGTTATACAGACAAATCTCAATTTATTTTTATTTAAAACATTAATAATTAATCATAAAATATAATTTTCCGTGCGTCTAAAATATAGTATATATTACGGTCATTTCTAACTAAATCCCTCTCTTAAGTAACAAATTTCAATAATCAGATAGATAGGATTAGTCATGACAGATTTATCTTAGCCTTTGTGTCTCAACCAGTTTTTTTAGTAGGACTCAACAAGTTGGATTGTAATACTAGTAAGATAGAAAAATAGTAGAATATGATCTTATAAGACAATCAAAAACCCAACAAATTGGATTGCAATAAGATATGTTAACATTTATCATTTCCCCTTTTCTATCTCGACTAGTAAAAAATTCTTGCAGTTAAATTAAACTTGTAGTTGAAACACAACTTTTATTTCACGAAATTCAAATGTTCAAATATTAACCCATTAAATATTTCCACAACAAACAATCTTAACACATCCATTACATAAAATCAAAACAAATGTAATGAAACATATTAGTTACATGTAACAAAATGTCTACATGTACAACAAACTTACCAAAAAAATATCTTCAAACATAACTTAAATTTGAAGCGAAAATTTCGTCATTCTTATCCAAAATGAGTGAATTTTTTAAGATAAGTTGAGCAAAACATAGACTCTGAGGCATAAAAAAAAAAAATATAAACAATGGTTAATAAAAAGAAGAAAAGGATTTCCCTACATATATAGCTGATCATTAAGTTTTTGTAGCAAGTAATTAGATGTAAATTGTAAAAGCATAAAAAGTAGTTATATTACCTTTAGAACTCATGTTCAGTCAATGAGAATCATTCCAGCTTTTTCTAATATAGCTGTAACTTCACTTCGACTTTTATATTGTTGGCCTTGAGGATCATAGTAATACTACAAAACAAAGTTGGTGGTATTAGGTAATTATTAATTTGACCAAATATCACACATGTCTAATGAATGGATAGAGAAAAAAGAATTGAGAATGAATACCTTGTAGACACGACGAGTTTTGATCATAAGACGTTCTTCACCTACCCAACCTGGGAGAAGCCAGCCATAAGAAGGCGAGTTGGTGTCATAAAACTTACTCTTCACCTCTTCATTATCAGATCGATTAGTTCTATAACGCCGTTTGATTTTTGAAATAGTTGTTTTCGTCAATTCCGAAAAGTTATCATCTATTTCACTCGTATAATGTCTATTGCTACTTCCCTCACACTCGGTGCTTGAAGGATTCATACTTTTGTGTTAGTGTACCTCTCTTTCTCTTTCTCTTTCTCTTTAGATGTATAATGTTTTTCGCACAACATGCTAGCTTCAACAATATTGCGTCGTCGTCGTCTAAGTAATTCATTGAAAAGGAACAATCTAGAACATTCTAGATGCTCGACACAGCCCCAAATAACTGCATAAATAGTTTTCTTAGTGAATTTAGAGACATTTAAAAATACTTCAGCTTGAAATGACTCAATTAATTTATTAATATTTCATTATAAAAATATTTATTTAATTATATACACAAAAAATATTATTATTTAATTATTTTTAAAATATACATTATTTAATTATTTCTTTTTTTATCGAATCATTTAATTTTTTCTTCTTTTACTTTTTGTTTTATTTTTTTATAATGTATCAACATGGTGTACTTAATTAATTCTTGCGACCACAAAAATTTTTCAAATCCAAAATATAATTATCTAAATAAAATACAGTATAATTATTTTTGTATAATCACATAAAACATTGTCTTGTTCAAATAACAAATAATGATATCATTCGGATGAATTTCTTATTTTAAATTTGACTTCAAAATTTTGTAATTGTCTATAAGTTTGAGATAATATTTACCAAAAAATAATAGTTTAAATGTTACTATTTTTTAAACCGTTAACAATTATCACATAAATATTAATACGAAATAATTATAACATTAAAAGTAGTGCATAGACATGTAATCCAAAATGTTAACATGAATCTGTTCTTAACCTCAATAATAATCATGTATTTTAATCAAAATAATAATAACAGTAATAATCATGAATCTTCGTCGTTTTTTATTTTGTCTGTAACTTCATCCTTATTTAATTAGTATAAAAACTTAAACCATATTTTTAAATAAAAGTATTTTTCTTGGTAACAAAAAAAATATTTTTCATAACAATTTCCTTATGATTAAAATCAAATGTTGTTTCATTCAACAAAAAGAGAAAATGTTGGATAATAATTTTGTTTTACAATCACTTGTTATTAATAAATAAATTCGGATACAGTTGTCAGTTGCCATGTAAAAATAAAGGTAATAATTAGCATTATAAAATTAT
>JBBPBS010000170.1:141959-195185 GCA_037974835.1 Cicer judaicum
TCAATAAAAAGAAATTACTAAAAAGATTAGTCAATGTTATTGATTTCATTAGTTGTCTATAAAATTCAAATAATAAATAATTAATAAAAATAAGTTCAAATTCAAATGGCAAATAAGTGACATTGCAATTGCGTAGTATTATGATGGTAAATAAAAATTATTTTAAAAAATTATAATTAATAAATAGTAATTTATTTTTTCATTAAAAAATATTCATTGAGGATATATATTTTGTTAAATTTTATTAAAAATTTCTAACAATACTAAATGTATTAATTATATGTTAATGCACAAAATATTCCAAAATTGGTAAAGATATAATATACATTAGAACTTCTTTGTGAAGACTATTTTCATTTTTTGTTGACAAATATAGACTATTTTCTTTCACTTAATTATTAATTAGAAAAAAAAATAACATAGTATTACTTTTCTGTCGAATATGCCTTTGAATTAATAAACATATGAAATAATTATAAAATGAAAATGTGTGCATGAGACAGGTTGGTTTTCAATGAATTCTCAAATCTCAAACCGGTAACTGGTAAAGAATAAGACCTTTACATTTTGTATTATTGGTGGTCAAAAGGAAAAGTGAGTGGTCAATTGTTATTGTCAGATAAATGGTTGATGGGTCGAATTATAGTAATTGGCGGTTATCAAAGTGTGGTGGTCGAAAGATTGACGCCGACTACCATTTTTTCTATCCAAAAGTTGTTGTTGTAAAGTACCCAAGACTTATATGGGTCTTACCAACAAGAGGCATAGGTAGCAATTTATAACAACTAGACTTTGGCAAGAGAAAACATAAAGGAACCAAAACATCAAACAAAATACTAGATCTTTAAATAGCCATATACAGTGATAAAATAGACCAACTAACAATCTCACCATTTTGGGTTTAGAGGAAGACGATTTGGTTTCAGATATGTAGGCGTGGGAGCGTAGCGAAGAGTCTCTCACTTTAAATCCTATCTTTTTTCCATTTCTTAGATTTACAAATCAACATGCCTTTACCTCTAACTACTTATGAACATGTCTCCATTGTACTACTTAAAGTAATTATGCAATGTCAAAATGATATGGAGACGAGATCTTTTAATTTCTTTCTTGAAGAAAAGGTTGATTTCAAAGGAAACTTTTCTATGATGAACATTATGGTTATATATTGAATTAGTTTTCTCTTTTGTCGTGGGAGGGAACCCTATAAACATACCAACAAAGACCGCCAAAAGACATTTTAGTCAACCTAGTTTCAATATTATATATATATATACACACCCTCGTTAACATTAACTTCTTTTTCACAAAAATATTAGTCTTATCCTCAAGTAGCCAATATTTAATTGTCTTGCAAAACAATTGTTAGAATATATGAAATTCAACATATTGGTGTTATAATTAGCATACAAAGAAGCACATGCTTAATTTATTTGATAGTCTAGGCTAATTTAGACGCATTATAAATGTAAAAAATCTTATTAAAGTATATATAATAATTATAATGAAGAAAAAGTGGAACTTTTGACAATAAACTCCTCGAGAATAACATGAACAGATAACAAAATCTAGAATGAAAGGGTTACATATAAGAGAAGTTATTTTCCTTTGATAACCCACCCTATGGCTCAAACAATTTAGAAACACTTCCTATGCACAATTGATGGTCCAGACTCATCATACTCAGCCTTTGCAATCCACATCTGCACTCAAAGTAAAAGACAATTTAATATTACGATAATGTATAACATTCAGAAAAACAAATGAATCTAAGAAAAGAACAAACCTGTTGGAAGGTGCTCAGGGAAGCCAAGATAGAACCACCAATCCAGACACTGTACTTTCTCTCAGGGGGTGCTACCACCTTGATCTTCATGCTGCTTGGGGCTAATGCAGAAATTTCCTTGCTCATTCTATCAGCAATGCCAGGGAACATGGTTGTACCTCCTGAAAGGACAATGTTACCGTACAGGTCTTTCCTGATGTCAACATCACATTTCATTATGGAGTTGTATGTAGTCTCGTGAATTCCTGCAGCTTCCATTCCAACCATGGACGGTTGGTACAAGACCTCTGGACACCTAAAACGCTCAGCACCAATAGTGATGACTTGCCCGTCAGGCAACTCATAACTCTTCTCCACTGCAGAGCTAGTCTTGGATGTCTCTAGTTCTTGCTCATAATCAAGGGCAATGTACGCCAACTTCTCCTTCATGTCCCTCACAATTTCACGCTCTGCTGAGGTGGTAAAAGAATACCCACGTTCTGTCAGGATCTTCATTAAGAAATCAGTCAGGTCACGACCGGCCAAATCAAGACGAAGGATGGCGTGTGGGAGGGCATAACCCTCATAGATAGGGACTGTATGACTGACACCATCACCAGAATCCAACACAATACCTACAAAAATAAGCAAAATAAATCATCCTAATGGAATAGGAATCAAGAGAAAATAAAAAATTACATCAACAGATAAAGATTTGTTTGAGTAATAATAATCGTTAGCCTCAATCTAAAAGCTTTGTTGATAAGAGCTAAAAGTACAATCAGGCCAATTAAACTCAATCATAGAGTAATAATATGATGAAATTATTACCGGTTGTACGACCACTGGCATAGAGTGAAAGAACAGCCTGAATGGCTACATACATAGCAGGGGCATTAAAAGTCTCAAACATGATTTGGGTCATCTTCTCACGGTTAGCTTTGGGGTTAAGAGGAGCCTCTGTTAAGAGAACTGGATGCTCTTCAGGGGCCACACGAAGCTCATTGTAGAAGGTATGATGCCAAATCTTTTCCATGTCATCCCAATTGCTAACAATACCATGCTCAATTGGGTACTTGAGAGTGAGGATACCACGTTTAGATTGTGCCTCATCACCAACATATGCATCTTTTTGTCCCATACCAACCATAACACCAGTATGACGAGGACGTCCTACAATGCTGGGAAACACGGCACGCGGAGCATCATCTCCAGCAAACCCTGCCTGGAAAAACCAAACTATGTGTCTGTCATTTACCTCATAACTCACCACAAGGCATAGAAAAATAAACAATTCATTTCAAACAAAAGAAGAAAATATCATATCCATAATGAATGGATATTGGTACCTTGACCATTCCTGTTCCATTGTCACAAACAAGAGGTTGAATATCCTCAGCGTCTGCCATCTTCTTTTAATATGATATGCTCAGCTGGATGAACACAAAACAAAATAAATGTACCATATTAATTAGTTAAAATTTTATAAACAAAAGTGAAAGGATTGCCATGTGATGTGATGAAACCAATAATACTCTGGTCTACAACAATAAAAAATTGAAACACCGATCAATTATAGATACACATTGAAATAAAAAATATCAACTACTAAAGTTTAGAAACAAGAAAAACGGCTAGGGTCTATCTATCTATCTATCAATTTGGCCATTTAGTTCAGATTTATATTGTATGGTTCTCATATGTTATATTTATTATATCCCATGGAATGGAAATACATAGCAAAGATAGTGTATAAATCTAAATACAATGGCGAGGGCAATGCAGAGAATTAAGCATTTACTCCAATCCAATTACAATTACAATTACATCATCATTTTCATATAATAAAAAATTGAAACGGAAACAAAAATGATAAAGTAAGGAAACAGGAACAAACCTACACGTAACTTATGAGGAAGAGGGATTCTGAAAAAAGAACTAGACGAAATGAAAAGAAGTAATAATTCAAATAAATATAACAACCATCACACCCAATTTAGACCATTGGATTTTCTCACTCCTCGTTTTAAATTTGGAGAGAGAGAATCGGAAATTAACGGACAATGTACGTTCGTTCTTTCTCTCCGTATACACCAACCATTAATTTGTACCGAATTGTTGGAGAAAAATACGCATGTAAGTCAAATATTAATCTATAAGGTTATTTAATTGCAGAAACCAATCAATGACGATTCTCACATCACACCCTATTCTTACTCTCCCTTCTACTTCTCTTCTTGTATACAAACGAAAGAAACAACGGACCACAAGAAAACTATTATTATTATTATTATTATTATTATTATTATTATTATTATTATTATTAGTGAGTATCATGAAATAAATAAATAAATTATTATATTAATTTATATATACTAATTATTATAAATTTTATTGATATTAGTGAATATCACGTGCGATACACGAAAATAAATAAATAAATTATTATATTAATATATATATATATATATTAATTATTATAAATTTTATTGATATTAATATTAAATATATAAATTGACTTTTATTGTGAATTAAATCTTATGCAATAAAAATAAATAATTTACAAAAAAAAGAATCTAATCATAAACAAAAGAAAAAATAAATAAAATCATAAACTAAATTTCTTTTTCATGAGAATTTTCTTGTACAAAATATTTGAGTGTCGGTGCATGATTTTCTTTCATTATCTGAAATTCATCATTTCTTATATTGTTAATGTTAGTGATTAAACATATGACTCTAATATCACTCTTTAATTTTAATGTCTTATTTTTTAACTCTCCAAATAATTTTTTTCTTCTAAAAAATTTATTATAAAACAATACTTGTAACTTTAAACAAACAAAAACAATGATTATTGAAAAATTAAATAATTAGATTAGATGAAATAGGAATTTTCAAAATAATGGACATGGACATATATAAAATTCAGTAAATTAGTAAATGTAAAGATGAGTAAGTAACTTAATGATAAATTTTGATTTTTATGATTCAACATAGTATGTTACTTATACGAAATATATGATATTTAACGATTCATATAAATTTTATTGTATAAAAAAGAAATACAAATACACATAAAAACTATAGTTATCTTTTATGAATTTTTATTATTCAATTATAGTTTTTATGAATCATTTGAATTACTTTAAATTTGTATGATATTTAATAATAAATTTATAGTGTAAAATGCATAGTATATTACTAAAATTAAAATATAACCATTAAAAAAATAGGCTTAATTGTAGTTTTGCTCCAATAATCTCTTATTTTGTTTGTCCCCAATTTTGGTCCCCAAAACAGAATTTTGGTCCAAAACTTAATGAAATTTCATTTTTTTTTTTTTGTATTTATTTAAGTCACACAATGCCTCAAGATCTTATTTGCAACAATTGTACTTGAAATATATTATCATAAATGATGTAGTACGACTTTAAAAAATGAAATTTCATCAAAATTTGGGATAAATAAAATGGGGGAACTACTTTGCGATTCAGCTAAAATAGAGGGACTAAAACTGCAATTAATCCAAAAAAATAATGTTTGAAAAACCATTACTTAAAAAAATTGTCAAATTAATATGTAATGAATTTGCTAAAATAGTGTTTGAAAAATTCATAAATAAATTTTATATTTACCCGTATGCATCCATGGGGTAAAAGGAGTTATTAGAATAATTCTTATAAATAAATGTTGCATCATATGTTTTGACACAAAATTTAGAAACATAAACAATATAAAAAATAGAATATTTATTTTTTTCAAACATAAATTTTTTAATTAAATTTATATTTCTTTAGAAATAAAATAAAATAATAATGAGATATTAAAATAAATTTACCAATAAAGTAATTCATGTAAACATTTTGAATTTCTTATGATGAAATGAATGAGTAATTCATGTAAACATTTCAAATTTCTTTAGTAATTCATGTAAACATTTCGAATTTATCAATAAACCTTGTCATCCATTTCCATCCCATAAAACCAAATTCGCATATTGGCACAACTCTACCAACCAAATTCTATGACTCTTTTTTGGAGAAATTAAAAATGTTTTTCAGACATCGATAAACACAAAAATAAATAACGAATTTTTGGTAAAGGAAAAATTTAAAAGAAATTGTGTATAGATTAGATAATATGAATGATATATATTTTTAAAGAATGCACCGTAAAAAATATGAGATTATTGAAGATTAATATATGACGTTGAATTAAGAAGAAAAATATGAAGACACTATAAGAATTCATAAAATAAATTAAATCAATCATATTGTAACTGATTGTATTTTATTTTTAATTCATTCTTTTTATTTTTTAATTGGTCACTAAATTTTCAACTAATGCATCACATCAAATTATAATGTAATAGAAGTTGTTTTTTTCTTTGTTTTTTTTTTCTACACAGTAGTTCTTTCTATTAGTAAAAACTTCATATTTGTCTAACCCACGTATCAAACTTGCCAAAGTATCATATTTGTTTTATTATATTGTATAAATTATTATTATTATTATTATTATTATTATTATTATTATTATTATTATTATTATTGTTATTATTATAATCGTTATTATTGTTGTTATTATTATTATTATTTTTAATTTTATTGTTATTGTTATTGTTATTATTATTATTATTATTATTATTATTATTATTATTATTATTATTATTATTATTATGATTGTTTTTGTATAATACAATACAATCTCAGTTTTTCTTCTTACAACTTAATATGAACTTTAAAACCCACTTCTTGCATATATTAACTTTAGATGCAATACAACGTGTGGGTAAACACTATTTATTTACTTAATATTAGCCATTGAGACTATGCACCACATGCAAGTTCCAAAATTTGTCCATAATTTCGAACTTTTTGTTGCTGGAGAAAATCTATTCATTTTATTTATAATCAAAATGTGAGTACTTGTCGGTACATCATGAAGGAAAAAACTGAGAGCTAACATGAGATATGGCAATTTTTAGTTTTGAACTTTCATAATAAAACACGTGTTCTTAACAAAAACCCCTGTACGAGCTTTTATATCCTAGAGCTACAAATAGGGGTGAAAATAGGTCAGACCAGGCCAGATTTTGAAAGGCTTGAGTTTGGCTTACGATTTATTTTTTCGGCCTAAGTCTGGCATACGGCCTATCATAGGCTTTTTTTTCAGTCTGGCCTAGCCTTTTTAAAAATCTGGCCTGGCCTGGAAGCCTTTTTAAACGCATCAATTATTACCTCTTAAACAAATAAGGAACTGAGTGATTGACTAATTGAATGGTTACGGAATATGAAACGACTACCAAATATAGAACCGCTACCGAATATGGAATGACTACTGAATATGGAATGATTACTAAGTGATTGCCTAATTGATATAATTTAAAATAAAAAATAATATTATTAATATAATAATAATAATAATAATAATAAATAATAAATATATATAGGTCGGTTTGTCAGACCTAATAGATTTTTTTATAAGCATGAGTCTGACCTATTTAAATAAATAGACTTTAAAAATAGCATGAGTCTAGCCTTTTTATTGAATAGGTCAGGCCAGATCATAAGTAGATACTATGGATATTAATAAATTATTTTTTATAAAAAAATAATAAAATTAATTATAATAAAATTTATTATCTATTTTACAATAAAAAAATTCGAATTTCAAATTTTGGTGTATTAATAACACACAAAAATAAATAATTAATTTTTGTAGGTATTGAAGACATAATTAACTTTTACCATTCATAAATAGACATTCACAATTTGAAATAGATGGTATTGCATTCAATTTTTTAAAATATAAAATAGCCTTCAAATTTTTTATTTTTTAAAATTACAACCATTTTGAATTAAAGATATTTTTAATTCTATAAAATTACAACCTTTTAAATTAATCTCTAAACTTTTTTATGTAATAAAGATATCTTTTGTTTTGAAAAAATTAAAAAATAAAGATTATAAGTGAACAAAGAAATTTTTACAGACTTAAAAATTGAAATTTTTTTTATAGAAACCAAAATTAATTTACTCCTTTTTCAATTATTAAAATTTTAATTCTAATTCTTTTTATTAGGAGCCCAATTTTTCAAATTAAAACAGGACCAACAAAATGTTTAATACGGTAACGGCCCTTATACCATCCATGAGTGTGAAGTATCACCCAACATAAAAATAAAAAATAAAAACAGTTATCGGTGATGTAGAGTAAAAAATGATTTATACTATTGACCAAGGATTTAACAGATGATCAGTTGTGCCTGTCTGGGTATTGTTGATTGATGATGCAATATTCCCCCATTATATCACACATATCTATCCATAAATTTTATTTTATGTAGTCAGAATTGATAACCGGGGCTATAAATTAAAGGACAAATATAAGCTGATGCTATAAAAACTCCCACAGAAGGTTTGGATCCGTCATATATTACTCCATCTTACATTTGCAAGAGGTTAATTCCTCAAATCCATTACCTTCCTTCTAAAGACTTGACAGCAAACTCAAACTGTTATACCAAAGTTTCCATTCTTTTACCAAAAAATAAAAAAGTTACAATTAAAATAACTAGACAGCCTACCAATCACTCAATTCAAGGTTACAACATTATCTCATCTCATATTTGCCTCTTCTATCCTCCTACCTACCAAGGAGAAGACGAAGAATACTATTCTACCATTGCATCAGCCGAAATTTCAGCGGCAGGTGCATCAGATTTTCTTTTATTCTTCCCTGAATACCACAACAAACACCACAACAAGACATTCAAAAGCTGAACATTTAAAGAGAAAGGAGAGGAATTCGTTAGTGAATTACCCTATGCATCTAATTAAAACTTGTTAGGAAATTTTGGATTAGTGCATGTAAATCTAAAAACAAATCCTGTTGGTATGTAGAGGATAAGGTTTCGCCTTCACTTTGATTTAGGTTCGTCTTAGCATATATATGTCTACTAGTTCTGGTGCTGTAAGTATAAACCTCTACAATCCGTACTAAATTTATTGAAGGATATATATGCCTTACCAACTAAAAAACGGATTTGGATTGCATGCAGTCCTATAGTCAGAACTTCCAAGACCATCCGATTAAGATCAGAAAGTTACGGTTTCAGGATCCAATTTTTTTGGGTTTAATAATAATAAAATCTGCTTAAAATTAGGACCGTCCTATTTTAATTGGATGGCAGCCTCAAAAGCCTTGACTGCAGGACTGCATGCAGTTTTGAATGTATGCAATTCAAATTCCTAAAAAAATAGTCCATATTATTATTTATTATCCACATTTTAAAAGGTGGGATCAAACTTGTTAAGACTTCAGAGTCAGAAACAATCAAGGATGGAAATTAGGATTTATCATGTTGTAAGAAGTGAATATTTTACTAGTATTCAAAGCTTAGTTTAAAATGACTCTTAGATTAGGAGTATTCCAGTCCCCATATCCAATGAGAAACTGAAATCCAATAACTGCTACTTTGCAACAATGTTGTGTAGGGAAAACAAAGCAGCAAGAATGAAATGTGATTTTTTTTCATATAACTTCTAAACATATATTATGAGTAACAATGTTGTGTAGGGAAAACAAAGCAGCAAGAATGAAATGTGATTTTTTTTCATATAACTTCTAAACATATATTATGAGTATATTACAAGGATTTTTCTCTGGTTTTCAGCACAAAGTTGCTAGCATTCTATATGTTATTAATGCATCGACATACACTGCAAATATCTTCAGTTATATTTCAAATTTTATAATGCACTAAAGAGAAAACATATATTGATAAGTTAATGCATTAGTTAGTTTGGTAATGGGTAAGAAATAGCCCAGTAAGGAGAGGGACTAACTTATAAATAACGAATCGGGGAGGACAGGAAAACAAATTTGTTCGGGAGTGTCTGATGTGTTTTCCATTTTCAGGTTATAGCTTGGGATCATACAAATTTTACCTTAGCTGTTAGCATTTGCTCTCACTTTTTGTATTTTATTTTACTTTCTTATCATTTATAAATAATACACTTGCCCTTCATTAGATACGAATTGTTTTTGTTGTATAGAATTAGCCACAAAAGGAGGTTGCTAACAATTGCATCAACTAAAGACCAACAGTGATTGTTGACTATCAAAACAAGGAATTCAATTGAATTTGCTTGTTGTATTAAACTGTTAGTTAGGTACTGTCCAAATTGCCATTGACAGTGCTCCTTGTCCTCTATCCAAGACTCCTATACTAATGGTTTAATATATCAAAGAATGCCGGTTAAAAACATAAATCAAATAATGAGTTGGCCTCTGTAGAAAGTCACCGGCCCCTGATGAGTGATGAATGATGTTACATTTAACATTTCATAGTAATAATTATACAAAGTTTTATTAAGTGATGTCTAAACAAATGAGAATTTTAAGAGCTGACTCCAAGACTGGTCCTTTAAAATATACGGTGCATTCCAAGCATGCCAGTTAGAAAAATAAATCAACTAATAAGTTGGCCTGTGTAGAAAGTCACTGGCCCCTGATGAGTGATGAATGATATTTCATTAAACAATACATAATACTAATTCTACAAAGTTTAATTAAGGGATGACCAAAAGAAAGAGAGTATTAAGAGCTGGCTCCAAGGTATGCTTTTGCAAAGCAAATTCATAGTGGAAAATGGATCATATTTTTTCAATAGTGCCTTATCAACAAAGATTGATAAGACTCCATTGCAAAGGTGGGACTCCAACACACATTATATTTGTCGGATCTTACAATCTATATTATGTTGGAATCCCATGATTTACGATTTCTAGTCCACTCCTGACCCTAGATAGCATCACGATTGTGACTTCGTAGGCTATTGGTCAGCAACGGCGATGGAATGTTATTTTTTAGTTACATGATAATTTGAAGTTGGTAGGTTATGAAGTTTATTCTTGTTTTTGTCATTTGAATGCTTTATTATATTATATTTTTGTCATGTAAACTTACTTAAGGAGAACCAAACTCTGTCACTTAAACCAACATTGAACAACGAGGACCATCTTTTTCCATTGGTTGGAGTGGTTTGACCGGCATGTGTTAGTTAAAATGCTTTGTTTTAGATAATATAATGGTGTACATGTTACCCTCAATTTATAGAGAAAAAAAATCATACAGAACAAGAAATTGTATGCAATGAAATATTCATTTACCATTACGCTTGAGCTGTTTAAGTTTCAAGCCCTTTTTCAAGTGAATTTTTGTTGAAGATGTAGTGCGGCTGCTATCTTTGATTTCCGCTGCTTGCAAAACGAAACAGTATATGAGCTTAAACAAATCCATCAAAAATGTTAGATTAGGTTAAGTCGAAGGATGAATGAGAGTACCTTCTGCAACAGCCATTTGCACATCTTCCATGCTCACGAGACCATTCTGTAAGGCGTCCTTTTGTTCCTACATTTAATCGAAAAGTGAAAACGCAGAAGAAAAAGTTAGCAAAATTTCATAATCAGGATCATGCTCGTTCATGGAGAGAGAAAGAGAGAGAGAGAGAGAGATTGTGTGTGTACTCGACGCCATTTTTTGAAGAGCTTGCGCTTGCGCTTTCCGGATATAGACACGGGTTGCTGCCTGATCTTAAGCCTGCCGGTGGTAGGGTCACCGTGAATCTGTCTCTTCTTCTCAGCAACAAGAGCTCTTCTTCTTTTCTGAACCACATTAAACTTCGCCATCCCTGCGCTGCCTCTGCACAATCAAACCCTAATTCACTTTTTTTCAACTTTGATGCTCTATTTAAATATAAATAAATAATAATAACAGAAAACGATTACTCCTTTTTTTTTCTTTATGTAATATTTTTCACAAAACTCAATATAATTATCTTTTTTTATATATCATTTGAGTTTAATTCAATTATAGCTTAAAAAATTTAACTTATATTTTATTTGTACCGATTATCTCAACTTTGATGATAATTAATTTAATTAAAAATTTATTATCAAGTAAAATTATGTTAAATATTGTAATAATATGTCTATTATATTAATTATTTAGAAAGTATTCATCGTTAGTTGGCTCAAAGCTAAATTTAATAAAGTTAAGGTTTTAGGTCTCTAAAAAATAATTAATTTTTTATGTATATTTAATATTAAAAAAATAAAAATATTTAAGTAATACAACAAATAAAAGACATTACAATTATAAAAATATATAACTATTGATATGTTTAATTAAAATATTTTATATCTCATAAAATAAAAAATGTACAATTTAAATAAAATTGTAGTCAGATATTGTTGTTAGTTTTAAAAAAAATTATATTTGTGTTACAATTTTACTATCAACACTCCCTAATTTAATACCCACACTTCTCAAATGTTTAAAAAAAAATAAAATTTCTAAATTACCCTTCCTTTTTTCCTTTTTATTAACCTAACTTATCTTCTTATTTTTTATTCTATTTTCATCATCTTCATTCAACACTTTATTCACCTTTTTCATTTTCTTCAACATTAATCATCATCTTCATAAATCATCATCAATCTCCATTAATCATTATCATTAACTATCTTCAAAATTTTGCTAACATTAACGTGAACTCAATTTCAGGTAAGTTTACGTGAACTGAATTCTAGTAAATATATCTGAACTCAGTTCACATAAACGTACGTGAAATTGAGTTCAGGTAAATAGTTTAGTTTTCAATCTTCAATTATTTCACAATCTTAATTCACATACACGTACGTGAATTAAGATCGTGTACATACTCAGATGTTGAATTTTCAAAATTCATTGATTGCGTAAATTATGATATTTTTACTTTTTTTTAACGTACGTGAATTTAGTTCAGTAGCAATACAACGTACGTAAACTGAGTTCACGTATAATCTTCAGATTTAGAAAGAAAAAAAAATTCGAACTTAGAAACAAATCAACAAACATATATTTTTAGGTCACTTTAACCACAATGTGATGAAGAAATTGATGGTGTATGTTATCAATCAGTTATGTGAGTTTTAAATGATTGTGAGGTATGGTTGGTGATGTATGGTGATATTTTGATATGTGAGTCATGAGATGTGATGTATATTGATAAAGATGAATTATGAGTTAGTAAAATTATAAAAAAAAATTATAAATATCAAAGGATATTTTAGGTATTTTGATTTTTTTTTACAAATTTGAGGGGTGTGGATAATAATGTGGGGGTGTGGGTAGCAATATTGCTTATGTTATCAAGGTCTTACTTTAAAGTTTATTTCATGCCTCTACAAGTGTCAAGTCATGTATTTATCAAATCTTATAAATAATATATATTTTATAATTTTATTTACAACAATTTAAATAAAATAATCTTAAAAATAAAATAATAAAAATCTATTTATATAATCAACGTTTTTAACTTCAACAAATTTTGAACAATTAAGTTATTATGATTATAACTTAACTTATTTTTCTCTCTTTTATAATATTAATAATTATAAGGTTAATATATAAAATTAACACATATAATTAAATAAATAAATAAATAAAACACGTATATTTTGTAAATAAAATATAACATATGTTTTTTGAAAAAATTATTACCACAATTATATTTTATAGATGTATTGTTTTTCTAATTATGCTTTTAGTCTTTACAGATAGATTTATTTACTTATTTCTCTTGTCTCTAATTTTTTAATTTAATAAATTAATTAATTGTTAACATTTTTAGAAAAGAAAAAAAAAACCAATTAAAACACAAAAAACAATAAGAAGAATAGAAAGAAGAAAAAATGTATTCAACCATTGTGAGAGAGCTTAAGACTTTTAAAGAGACTTATTATTATTTTTTACAAAAGTCTATCATTTAAATGATTAGTCATAAAGGCCTTTGTAAATAAGGTAACAAGTTTAATAAGTAAATGAATTTAAGTTATATTTTGATTTTTGACATCTATTATAAAAAATTATATCTAATTAAATATTAAATAATTAAAAAAATCGATTTGAAAAAATCAAATTCACTAAGTTTAATGGCATAGGTAATAGGCTCCGAAGGTTGGTTCCACCAACTTTCAATTTAAGTAATATTTGAAGAATTATTTTTTTAAAAAATATATATTTATTTGTTTAAATTTGTAAAGTACAATGAGAACAATGCAAATTTAATATCATTAATATTGGAATCGACGAATATGTAGATAAACTCAAAAAATCAAAGAACAAAATATCTACAAATATAACACAATTAGATTGTTCATAAAATTAACGTTTTTAAGTATTTGGTATTAGTAGTTAAGTCATTGATCAATGTGAGTTAAAGTATTTTGATAATTAAATCAATGAATATCACAACAAGAAGAGAAGCCAAATAGCATTACATCAAGATGACAAATGAAAAAAAAAGTCAGATATAAACAACAAAATCAAGAAATACACACAAAAGATAAGAAATACATTAAGTTCACTTATTTCAAAAAAACATAGACATAATTAACTCACATCGTAATCTATTTATCTATAACTAAATACACCTCAAATGTACGAGGATTTTAGGTTTTGGAACTTAATTTATATTTTATTAAATCATTTTAAATTTTAATAATAAATATATTTTTTATTTTTTGACTCAGATTAAATATATTTTTAACTTTTATAAAATTTAAATAATTCAACTTTAGACCATATAAAATAAAACTACAAATATGTCCAACAAACAGTTTTAGTCGTTTCTAAAATGTAACATGTTTAATTATTCTTCAATTAAAAAAAATGTCAACATATTTAGAATATTACAAATAAATTACTCCATAATTTTTTTAGATTAATTAAATATATATTTTTTAAATAGAAAAAAACTAAAGTTAAAAGTGACAAACATATAAATTTTAAAAATTCAATGTTAAATTCATCAATTATAAAAAATATAGACATTAACAATATATGTAACCCTAAATTTTAAATTTTTAAGGCAATTTAGCTAATTTTCTCTGTTTTAATATTGTATAACACAAGATAATCGATTAATGTTCGTTATCAAATTGATTAGTTTGTGCCTAGAAAAAGACACTTTACTTAGATTTGATCTTAAATGCGATTCAATCTTTCATAACTCATTCCATCTCATTCATTTGAATAAAAAGTGGACATCGCTGCTTCAGCCCTCTCTAAATTAGCATATTCGGTTTATTCCCTGATCACACCTCTTTTGAATCATTCTCCTATTAACAGCAACATTAAGTTTTACTCTTATCTTCCAAATCACTACAACTCTATTGTTCACATTGATTATTAGTAAATTATCACATTAAACGGTTTATATTCAATTTTACAAATTATATTAAATAGTTTTTAAATTAAATATAATTATCTAATATTTTGTTGATATGATAATTTATTATTAAATGAGTAGGTATCTAATTTATTCCATGACTTTATTAAGTTTATCAATCTACTCCATCAGTAAAAAATTTAAAATAAATGTTTTACTTTTTTCAACTTTGATAAAGTTAATCTATGCATCATAATTTTGTATTAATGGCATTAGATAACACATTGAGTTCCACCTAAATAAATTTATGATGTTTATTTATTTATTTTCGAACACTGTCACATGTTTATCTCGTATCAAACTGTCTTTGCTATTCTTTGAAACTTATTTATCATTGTTTTCCCCAAACCACGACATTTTTGTTCAATTTATGCGTTCGTCTTCTTCGTTCGATAATTGCAAAGTCTTCTTCCCTAATTTTATTTTCTTCCTCCATTGACGTGTTCTTCTACTTTTGTTCTTTTTTTTTAAAAAAAAAAAAAAAATCATATTTGCAAAAACGATATGAATAGGATGGTTGGTATGTTAGTTAATTGTTTCTCTTTAGAATAAAATTTGTATTCCTCAATTTGTTGAAGTAGTCCTAGTCTTTAGGAAAAGACCTATTCTTTAGGAAGTCTGTTAGTTTTCAATTTTTTGCACATTATGAGCTGTTAGTTGCAGTTTCTGTTTTGCTTGTAAGAACTATTTATAGCCCTATTTCTTTAATGAATAATTATCCCTTCCAGCTATCAACATTGTTATTTCTGAATTAACAATTGGTATCAGAGTTGTACAAGAGACCAAACTGAGTGTGTGAAATTAAGAGTGGGCAGAATGGCAAATTCAGACAAGTTTGTGCAACCAGTCATTCCTAAGTTTGATGGCCATTATGATCATTGGTCAATGATGATGGAGAACTTTCTAAGGAGCAAGGAGACGTGGAACATGGTTAATGAAGGAATTCCTGCAGCACCAATGGGAACAACATCAGCAAGTAAAGTGCAGAGAAAGATAGTGGAAGAGTCCAAATTAAAAGATCTGAAAGTCAAAAACTTTCTGTTTCAGGCAATTGACAGAGAAATTCTTGAAACTATTCTTGACAAGGGAACCTCTAAAGCAATCTGGGATTCAATGAGGCAGAAATATCAAGGGTCCACAAAAGTGAAAAAGGCACAACTTCAAGCATTGAGAACGGAGTTCGAGTTGATGTCCACGAAAGAAGGAGAGAAAATAGACAGCTTATTGGGGCGAACACTGACTATAGTGAACAAGATGAAGTCAAATGGTGAGACAATGGAGCAGAGTATGGTGGTTAGTAAAATACTTAGATCTTTGACTCTCAAATTTAATTATGTTGTGTGCTCAATAGAGGAGTCAAATGATCTGAGTATTGACGAACTACATGGAAGTTTGCTAGTTCATGAAGAAAGAATGCAAGGATACCAAGAGGATGAACATGTGTTAAAAGTGGCCAATGATGATCGATCAAGTAGCGGAAGAGGTCGAGGCATGTTCAGAGGAGAACGTGGCAGAGGTAGAGGAAGACAACCCATAAACAAAGCAGTTATTGAAGAAGAAGAAGAAGAAGAAGAAGAAGAAGAAGAAGAAGAAGAAGAAGAAGAAGAAGAAGAAGAAGAAGAAGAAGAAGAAGAAGAAGAAGAAGAAGAAGAAGAAGAAGAAGAAGAAGAAGAAGAAGAAGAAGAAGAAGAAGAAGAAGAAGAAGAAGAAGAAGAAGAAGAAGAAGAAGAAGAAGAAGAAGAAGAAGAAGAAGAAGAAGAAGAAGAAGAAGAAGAAGAAGAAGAAGAAGAAGAAGAAGAAGAAGAAGAAGAAGAAGAACTCCTATTGATGTCCTATGTGGATACACATCAAGAAAAAAAAGAAGAGATATGGTTTCTTGATTCAGGTTGCAGCAACCACATGACGGGAAACAAAGAGTGGTTCTCTGAATTGGAGGAAAATTTCACTCGAACAGTGAAACTTGGGAATGATACAAGAATGGCGGTAGTAGCTAAAGGAAGTATAAGAATGCAAATGAATGGCAAAATCCAGGTAATAACTGATGTTTATTATATTCCTGAGCTTAAAAACAATCTGTTGAGCATAGGGCAGCTTCAAGAAAAGGGATTAGCCATTTTAATTCAAGATAGAATGTGTAAAGTGTATCACTCTAAGAAGGGGCTGATTATGCAAACTTATATGAGTAGAAACAAAATGTTTTCTGTGTTGGCTTTGAAGCCACATAGAAATTCCATGTGTTTACAAACTGAAGATGTATCAGAGAAAGAGGCGCACATGTGGCACTGTCGATTTGGACACTTGAATCACAAGGGGTTGAGGACATTGGCATTCAAAAGGATGGTGATTGGCTTACCAATTCTGAAGTACCCCAAGGAAATATGCACAATCTGCCTAACTGGGAAACAACATAGAGAATCAATGCCAAGAAGGAGTCTATGGAGGGCTTCAAAACAACTCCAACTAGTACATTCAGATATATGTGGCCCTATCAAACCAGCCTCACACAGTGACAAAAGGTACATTCTAAGTTTTATCGATGATTATACTCGTAAAATTTGGATCTACTTCTTACATGAAAAAGCAGAAGTTTTTACTATTTTTAAATATTTTAAAGCAAGTGTTGAGAATGAGACAGGTGCATCCATAACTTGTTTAAGAACTGACAGAGGTGGCGAGTTCACCTCAAATGAGTTTGGAGAATTTTGTAAATCACATGGCATTAGAAGGCAATTGACAGCAGCCTATACACCACAGCAAAATGGAGTTGCCGAGAGAAAGAATCGAACAATTATGAATGTTGTTCGATCCATGCTAAATGAAAGAAAGTTCCCAAAATGTTCTGGTCGGAGGCAGCAAGATGGTGTGTTCATATTCATAATCGATGCCCAACAGCAGCTCTTCAAGATAAGACTCCCGAAGAGGCTTGAAGCAATGAGAAACCCATAGTAGATTACTTTCGAGTTTTCGGATGCATCGCACATGTTCATGTACCAGATCAAAAAAGGAGCAAATTAGACGATAAAAGTAGAAAATGCATTCTCCTAGGAGTCAGCGATGAATCAAAAGCATGGAGACTATATGATCCAATCTCAAAGAAAATCATTGTAAGCAAGGATGTTATTTTTGAAGAAGAAATGAGATGGGATTGGGGCAGATCTATCAAAAAAATAAGGCAAGATATATTGGAGTTGGGAGATGAAAAAAAAAGGAGACACTGCAGCTAATCAAAATGAAGAAAATCTCGGTGAAACAAACACAAATAATTCGAGCAGTAGTTCTAAAAATTCCAGTAGCTCGAACACCTCAAGCAGTCCAACAGATTCACCTCCAAATGAGCCAAATTCTAATGATAATGAATTAGTTGAAGGGAGGGGCATGCGGAGAAGAAGAGAACCAAGATGGATGGAAGATTATGAAACTGGGGAAGGTCTTTCTGATGATGAAAATCTGAATGCAATGATGATGGTTGTTGAATATAAAGAGTATTGAGAGACATATATGAATAAACCGTGTGTTTCAACTACACAGTGGAATCTCTTTATATAGACACAGGGTATTAAATAACCCTAATTTACAGTAATGCTAACGGGCCAGAATACTTATATTTACAGCCCATATATATTATTTACATTCTAATATAATATTTAACACTCCCCCTCAAGCTGGAGCGTATAAATCAAATGCACCTAGCTTGTTACATATATAACTAATTCTAGGACCTCGCAATGACTTTGTAAACACATCTGCTAACTGATCATTGGATTTGACAAAGTTGGTGATGATGTCACCTGATTCAATCTTTTCTCTAACAAAATGGCAGTCAATCTCAATATGCTTGGTCCTTTCATGAAAAATAGGATTCGAGGCAATGTGTAATGCAGCTTGATTATCACATATTAGTGTCATTGTGCTTGTCTCTTCAAATTGAAGTTCTTTCAGTAACTGTTTCAGCCAGATGAGTTCACATGTTACTAGTGCCATGGCCCTGTATTTTGCCTCAGCGCTGGATCTTGCAACAACATTTTGTTTCTTACTCTTCCAAGATATTAAATTTCCTCCTATGAGTACACAATACCCGGAAGTTGATCGTCTATCTATGGGTGAGCCTGCCCAATCAGCATCTGAGTAGCCAATTATCTGAGTATGTCCTCTATCTTCATAAATGAGACCTTTTCTAGGTGCACTTTTGATGTATTTAAGAATCCGGATTACAGCATCCATATGTTCTTGGCAAGGAGAATTTAAGAACTGACTTACCATACTGACAGCAAAGGAAATGTCAGGATGAGTGACTGTGAGATAGTTTAATTTTCCAACCAATCTCCTATATCTTCCTGAATCTGATAGAGGCTCCCCCTGATTGGGTAGGAGTTTGACATTTGGATCCATAGGAGTATCAACTGAATTGGCATTTAGTAGGCCAGTTTCTTCAAGAATATCCATGGCATATTTTCTTTGTGAAATTGCAAGACCATCCTTGGATTGAGCTACTTCAATACCCAGAAAATAACGAAGTTTACCAAGATCTTTAGTCTGAAATTTATTTGAGAGATATTGTTTTAACTGTAGTATTCCTTGCTGATCACTACCAGTTATAACAATGCCATCCACGTAAACAATAAGATAGATGCACCCTTGGACTGTGTGATGATAAAATACAGAGTGATCGGCTTCACTGCGGATTATACCAAATTCTTGTACTACCGAGATGAATCTGCCAAACCAAGCTCTAGGAGACTGTTTAAAACCATAAAGGGACCTGTGTAGCCAACAAACCATGTTAGGAGACTCCCCCTGAGCAACAAATCCTGGTGATTGCTCCATATACACCTCCTCGGCAAGATCACCGTGCAAGAAAGCATTTTTAATGTCAGGCTGATGGAGGGGCCAATGTCTAATTGCTGCAATGGAGAAAAATAGCATGACAGATGCCATTTTGGCAACCGGTGAGAATGTATCAATGTAATCCAACCCAAAAATCTGAGTATATCCCTTTGCTACCAAACGAGCCTTAAATCGATCAATCTTACCATCAAGACCAACCTTCACTGTGTAAATCCAACGACACCCATCTACTGACTTCCCATGAGGTAGAGGTACCAATTCCCAAGTACCACTGCCTTGTAGAGCACACATCTCATCAAGCATTGCTTGCCTCCACTTAGGGTGGGATAATGCTTCACCTGTAGTTTTAGGAATAGAAATAGAAGACAAGGAGGACAAGCAAGTGTAATGTAAAGGTGAAAGACGATGATAACACAAATCAATATAATGAGGAGATGGATTACGGGTGGTGCGAATATCCTTACGAATAGCAATGGGAAGGTCAGGCTCAGGTGGCAGGGCCGGATCCGAAGGTGGCGTCGGAGGTGAGTTTGTAATGGGAGCAGGAACAGGAACAACCGAGGATAAACGACGACGCTGATATGTTTGTAGTGGTCGTGGAGGTTGGGGGGTAGACTCGGCAGGTTCTATAGGAATCTGAGTGGGTGGGAGAGGGATAACTACTTGAGGAGGTTCAGGATTAATGTCCTGATAGGGCTCAGTAACTACTTGAGGAGGTTCGGGATTAATGTCCTGATAGGGCTCAGTAGCTATATGGGTAGGTTTAAAATATTGTACAGACTCGAAAAAGGTAACATCAGCAGATGTAACGTAGCGGTGTAGTGTGGGAGAATAACAAGGATAGCCTTTTTGAGACCGATGATAACCGAGAAAGACACACTTGAGCGACCGAGCTGACAATTTGTCCAAACCGGGGGATAAATTATGAACAAAACACGTGGACCCAAAGACACAAGGTGGTAATGGGTGAAGAGGGGTATCGGAAAAAAGGATCGAATGGGGGATATTGCCATCAAGGACAGAAGATGGCATACGGTTAATAAGGTAGCACGCCGTTAAGACTGCATCCCCCCAAAATCGGAATGGAACATTTCCATGGAGAAGTATGGTTCGTGTGGTTTCAATGAGATGCCGATTTTTGCGTTCGGCTACCCCATTTTGCTGAGGTGTATGAGGACATGAGGTTTGGTGTAAAATACCGTTGGAAGCCATAAAATTTTGAAATTGATGAGACAAATATTCTCGAGCATTATCACTTCTTAAGGTACGAATGGAAACTCCAAATTGGGTTTTAATTTCTTTATAAAATTTCTCAAAGATGGAAAACAATTCAGTTCTATTTTTCATTAAAAATAACCACGTACAACGAGAATAATCATCAATAAAAGTAACAAAATACTTAGACTCTAAAGTAGACATAGTATGAGAGGGACCCCAAACATCAGAGTGAACTAAAGCAAAAGGAGAGGATACTCTTTTATTGACTCGACCGGGAAAATTACTACGGGTGTGTTTCCCTAACTGACACGACTCACAATGTAAAGTAGATAATTTAGATAAACTAGGCACCAGTTTTTGTAGTTTGGTAAGACTTGGGTGTCCTAGCTGAGCATGGATAATATGTGGGGACTCTGTGGCAGAGCACGTCTTGGATGTTGTAGAAAGGTAATAGAGGCCTTGTGACTCACATCCGACGCCAATCGTCCTGCCCGAATTCCGGTCCTGCAAGGTAACATTATCATTAGTGAAAGTAGTAATACAGTTATGAGATCGAGTCAATCGACTAACTGAAAGTAAATTAAAGGGGCATCCAGGTACATAGAGAACAGATGCAACTGAGATAGAAGGGAGAATGTGGACAGTGCCAACTCCTTGAGATCGAGTTTGAGTACCATTGGCAAAAGTTATAGTAGGTAAAAAACCAGATGTAGAAAGTGACGAAAAGAGACCTTTATTACCAGTAACATGATCAGACGCACCAGAATCGAGAACCCAAGGGCCGAGAGAAAATGAATGAGAGAGGTAAACAGATGAGTTACCAGTGTGTGCAACCGAAGTAGGAGAACTAGGGTTTGGATGACTCTGAACCCATCGGAGAAAATCTTCATAGTTTGCCGGGGAGCCTTGTGGAGATGGTGTAGTCTGAATAGTGGCAGAAGGATCAAGTTGAGTTGCATTTATCGAAGGCGAAGGCTTGCCATGCAACTTCCAGCAGCGATCAATAGTGTGTCCAAGCCGATGACAATGCTCACACTTGGGACTAGGCTTAGAGCTGGATGGTCCTCAACGAGAACATTGTTGATTATGTCCCTGAGATGCAAGGGCAGCAGTGTCAACCGGAACTGAAGTAATAGACTGCTCAACTGGATGTTTTGCTGGTACTTGAAGGAGGATCGCTGAAGCAGTAGACATATCCGGAACAGTAACAGACCCCAAAATTTGATCACGAGTTGCAGAGTACTCCTGGGGTAGGCCATAGAGTGCAAGAAGCATGAAGAAGGTGCTGCGTTGATCCAACTCCTTCTTATGTTCAATTGGATTACTTGCAGCAGGAGGGAGTAGCTCATTAAAGTCATGAAGTGCACTATGAACGGTGCCAAGATATGCAGAAATAGAGTCATCGAGTGACTTCGGAGTAATGATGTTCAACAAGCGGTGACAAACTCCATAGAGACGTTGTGTGTCGTTAGTATAGAGTACCTTTGCTTGACTCCAAACCGATTCACACGTGATATGCGGACGGAAAATCGGTTTAATATCTGGATGAAGTGTAGACTTAATGACACTACACAACTGAGCATCAATCTGGCTCCATTTGGATGATTCGGTCACACTCACCTTTTCAGGGTTTTGGGTGAGGTGATCCTCGTAACCTTGACCACGTAGCCAAAGTTTGATGTCGGCAGCCCAACTATCATAATTTGATCCATTCAGTTTTTCAACTGAGAGAGGAGAAGTGATGTAGTTGGTGAAGATACTCCTGGTTTCAGACTGAGATGCCATGGTCAGCAAAGGTTGTCAGAAAACTCGTCGAAACCGAGAAAACAGGGGCTGTTTGAACTGGAAGTCGTATATCCGTAACTCGAAACTGAAAACTGAGGGCAGATATGGAAGCAAGAGGCTGAGGCGAGTGCTGTGGCAAAAAAATCACCGTGAACGGCTGCCGGACGCGCCGTCACGCGCGGTGGAAGTGGGCAGCGCATGAGATCCACGCGCGGGAGACAAGAGACAGTGGGTCGACCAGGTAGTTGACGATTAGGGTTTGTCTCTCAGTTGGCTCTGATACCATGTTGAATATAAAGAGTATTGAGAGACATATATGAATAACCCGTGTGTTTCAACTACACAACGGAATCTCTTTATATAGACACAGGGTATTAAATAACCCTAATTTACAGTAATGCTAACGGGCCAGAATACTTATATTTACAGCCCATATATATTATTTACATTCTAATATAATATTTAACAATGGTAACTGAAAATGACCCAACAACGTATGAAGAAGCACTAAAATGCGAAAAATGGAGGAAAGCAATGTCATCAGAAATTGAATCCATTGAGAGGAACCAAACTTGGGAGCTTACTGTGGTTCCTAAAGAAATCAAACCTATTGGAGTCAAATGGATTTTTAAAACAAAGTTAAATGAAGATGGTACTGTGGAGAAGTTCAAAGCAAGGCTGGTAGCAAAAGGGTATGAACAACGTCATGGCATTAATTATACTGAGGTATTTGCTCCGGTGGCAAGACTTGACACTATCCGAGTAATTCTTGCAAAAGCTGCACAGTTTAGTTGGGAAGTCTTTCAACTTGATGTGAAGAGTGCTTTTCTTCATGGTGAGCTGAAAGAGGAAGTTTTTGTTGAGCAATCGAAGGGGTTTGTGAAGAAAGGAGAAGAAGAAAAAGCCTACAGGTTGAAAAAGGCATTATATGGGCTTAAACAATCACCACGAGCTTGGTACAGCAGAATTGAAGCTTACTTCCTACGAGAAAATTTTGAAAGATGTCCCAACGAACATACACTATTTACAAAATCAAAAGGAGGTAAACTCTTAATCGTAAGCCTTTATGTTGATGATTAATTTTCACTGGGAATGATAGAAGCATGTGTGATGAATTTAAAAATTCAATGATGCTGGAATTTGATGTGTCTGACTTGGGGAAAATGAAGCATTTCCTTGGAATAGAAGTGAAACAATGTACAGGTGGAATCTTCATTGGTCAAAGAAGATATGCAGGGGAAGTTTTAGCAAGGTTTGGTATGGAGGATAGTAATGTTGTAAAAAACCCAATAGTTCCGGGCACGAAATTACACAAAGATGAAGGTGGCGTTAGAGTTGATGACACTATGTTCAAACAAGTAGTTGGAAGCCTTATGTACTTAACTGTAACTAGACCTGACTTGATGTTCTGTGTTAGTTTGATAAGCATGTTCATGGCTAGTCCTACTATGACACATTGGCTTGCAGCAAAAAGGATTTTAAGGTATCTAAAAGGTACAATCAATCTGGGCATATTCTACAGGAAAGGTGAAAGCAATCTAAAACTTGTAGCCTTCACTGATAGTGATTATGCTGGTGACTTAGACGATCGAAGAAGCACTTCCGGATGTGTGTTTAAATTAGGAGCAGGATCAATTTCTTGGGCCTCAAAGAAACAACCAGTTGTTGCTCTCTCCACCACAGAGGCAGAATACATAGCAGCAGCTCTATGTGCATGTCAATGTATTTGGCTTATAAGAGTACTGGAAAAGATTGAAGTGAAGGAAAAAACAGGAATCGTAATTATGTGCGATTATAGTTCTACTATACAGCTATCCAAAAATCCTGTGTTTCATGGAAAAAGTAAACATATTGATATGAAATTTCATTTTCTTTGGGACTTAGTGAATAAAGGGGTTATTAAGCTAAGTTATTGTGCTTCTGAGAATCAAATTGCAGATATCATGACGAAGCCGTTGAAACTTGAACAATTTGAAAAGCTTCGTGGAATGCTTGGAGTTACAGATAGTACTGAAGTAAGCTAAATTTTGATAAATTAGCTTAAGGGAGGGATTGTTAGTTAATTGTTTCTGTTTAGAATAAAATTTGTATTCCTCAATTTGTTGAAGTAGTCCTAGTCTTTAGGAAAAGACCTATTCTTTAGGAAGTCTGTTAGTTTTCATGGTAACTCTCAATTTATTTCATCTGTTAAGGGGAAAAGCTATATTGGTAATTTAGGGCTAGATAAATTATGTTTTGAAGAAAATTGCTCAATTTCTTTTTATTTACATGGCAACAAAAATGTGATAGGGATTTCAAAGACATATGCAAACTCGGACCAACCTTTTTTTGGTTTTCCAATTTGAAACGTAATATTGAAATGTATATTTTTTTTTATTTTGTTATGTTTGGGGGATTTTAGTAAGAAAAAAAACTTCAATTATTTTGTGTATTTTTTTTTATTTTGTTATGTTTGGGAGATTTTAGTAAGAAAAAAACTTCAATTATTTTGTTTTGATTCATCAATTGTTATGATTTACATTATCTATTATAGTTTATTTGCATTGAGGATTTGAGTTATTATGCTTCAGAAAGAGGATTGTTGTTCTTGTCTTCTATTGTGTGATGAAACTTATGACATATTTGTTTTTAAAGGTGTTGGTGTTGCTGAAAATAAAAATAAGATATTAAAAAGTGAATGTGAACTTATAGCAAAGATTGATCAATTGATATGGAACAACGCAATCAAAAGTTAACACAACAAGCTTATGTTGAAACTTATGGACGCTGTTGAAGTTGTAATTGAAGAACAAACTCAACTGAGTTAAGTTTTGGCGAATATTATAAACAAGATTGATGCAACAATGTTAGAACAAAAACAACAAAAATATCATCTTGTTGTCATGTGAGTTTTTACGCTGTTGTTAATTGCATTTATTGATTAGTATACTCACTGCATAGTTTGTGAATGTAATGGTTATTAGGGTAGTTATTGATGGTTTTAAATGTAAATTAGTTGTTTAATTATGTGTCTGCTTGGTAACATTGATAGCTTATATTTTATTGAACTAATTTAAAAGTTTGTTTGATTCAATTACATGTGTTTAGTTAATAAATTTTTTAATTTGTTTGTTTGTGTTAAAAATTTGTTTAATTAATTTGATTGTTTAATTTATTGAATCAATTCTAAAACATAATGTCAATGATACAAAACTCATGTATGCATGATGTAAAACTCATGTTAGAAGTAAATCTCCTCTACGAAAACAGACATATACTCATTCAAATTAATTTTGAAACACTAATTGAGTTAAAAAAAAATTATTTTTAAATTACGTATTTGTTTGATAATACCGATGAGTTAGTTTTATAATTATTGAATTAGTTTTAAAGTTTGATAATACCGATGATTATATTTGTGATTAGTTAATAAATGTTTTATATGATTTGATAGCTTTTTTGATATGCTATTTTAATTATTTCACCCACCATTCACTCACGTTATTTGCTTAGTTATTCACTTTATCTATAACATTTTTGCAAAATATACATTTTTATTTAAGATGACCAACAAAGTAACAGAAAAATACATTTTGATTAATGTTACTCTTTATGTTTTCAATAAGATTTTTGGTCCGGCCACATCTTCCAATTGTTTGTAACAGAAAATTTGATCGAGAGTTTAAAATTGTACATTTTTTTATTATATTTTGAATTGTATTTAGCACATGTTTATTGATTTTTTTTCAAATGCTTTTCATACATTCAAAATAAAAATAGAGCAAAAACATTGTACTTTGAATATGACAATGGTGAATGAATTTGAGAGAATATAAAAAGTCAGTTTAGTACGCGATTGTTTTTGACTTGTAACTAAGGTAAAGTACATCAGTTCAATTCATAACAAAAACACATAGTAATATTCAAAAATAAAAAATATCAAAAACTTCTATGAGATTTTCTTAACATGTCACCTCATCTGTTTGTAACAATTAAATTTTTTGACGTGAATTAACTTGACTAACGTTCAAAAATAATAATTTTAAAATTTTAATGAAATGATGGACTAAATTGATACAAATTATTAAATTCAAAAAACAAATTAGGTATTTATTCATTTATTAGCAGAAGGAAAGTGTAACACAATTTTACGCGCTTCTCTTTTAAATAAAAAAACTTTCCAATGAAATTTATAAACAGCTAGTTTGCTTGATTAACTAACAGACTAAGTACCAACACTCGTGAATCTTAATTAAAAGTGAAACAAGTATTCTATCAAATCAATACCATCTTGAGACTCGCACTTACCGCAAAACAGATGGGGTGTGGGTATGGGTGTGGGGCACACGGAAGAACACGTGAGCCACAAATCTGTGGGATCTTCTAATTCAACCCACGGTATTATATACCTCCCCATGGAACACCTGTAACATTAATATAGTGTGTTGTTGGGAAGTTAGTATTATAAGAACATCATGAATTTAATTATTTATTTTAATAAAAATTAACAATTAATATTGATGATTATTTAAATAAATCAGTAATATATTTTAGTGAATAATATAAAATTAATTTAATGACTAAAATAAAAGAGATAAAAAATAAAATGATAAGATAGTCTCGTGTTCCAATTTATAATAACAAATTAATAATTATTATACTATCTTTAGTTATTTTGAAAAAATAACATATTTTAGTGTGTACAATGTTAGATATAAATATCCCGTCTTAATTCCACAGCCCAACTAAAATTGTATAACTATAACTAAAATTGAATTTACTTATAAAAACAAATTAGATATAGTCATAAATCATTTTTAGCGAACTCGGTGAAGATATTTCACCATTTGGCTTTTCTTTTTTAGTGGGTCATTTTGAAAAAAAGAAAAAGAAAATCAAAGCCTAAATAAATAGTAAGGACGTGGAGAAGAAGAAAGGTTTATCCCAAAAAAAAAAAAAAACGTAATATTCGGTCGTGGAAGGTGACATTACCATATTTTATTTTTGAAGAGTCTGTGGGAATGAGGGGTGGTGATATTTTCCTTTATCTAAGATTTAGACAGGATTCAAGTAAAAGTCCCAAAGAAAGAAAGAAAGAAAAAAAATATGGAAAGCGTGATTCGTGCCATTAGTAGGGTAGGTAAATAAATAAAAATAGAATTAGGAACAAAGTAACAAGCACACAACAATTCTTCTCCTTCTCTTGCCTAACCCTCCTAGTTGTGGCGTGCGTGTGAGACTGAGACTGAGACTGAGAGGTAGTAGTTGGAAAAAGTAAGGTGTTTTCAAAACACAAGTAAAGCAAAGCAAATCAGGTATGTGTTGTCTATGTCATTTCATTTGTAACAACATTCCTATGTCTCTCTCGCTCACATCCACATGGAATCGCATCTTATTTATTATTATTACTATTCTTGTTTTCTGTGTAGCACTAGCAATAGCAATAGAAATTTGAATTTGAATGGCGAACATAGACATTGAAGGGATCTTGAAGCAGCTGCCTAACGATGGCCGTATTCCAAAGACCAAAATCGTGTGTACTTTGGGTCCAGCTTCTCGATCTGTTGAAATGATTGAAAAGCTTCTTAAAGCTGGGATGAATGTTGCTCGTTTCAATTTTTCTCACGGTACTCATGATTATCATCAGGAAACCCTCAACAATCTCAAGTCTGCTATGCAAGCTACTGGTATTCTCTGTGCCGTCATGCTCGACACTAAGGTTATCATTTCTCCTTTCTCCTTTCTTATATCTATTACTGCTTTTTCCACCCACACCTTCAAACTTCTTTTTCCCCTTACTTTTTTTTTTTGCATTTTCCAACCATTTTTTTTCTATTCTTTATTTTTCCACGATGTTCAATTAAATTATCACTCTCCTCTTACATCACAATCACTATGCACATCATTTTAGTTTCTAGTTTGATTATATAATTTTTGAGGTTTTTTGCTTAGTAGGTTTTGTCTTTTGCTACTCTCACTGTGCCATGATTATTCTCCTCTTATATGTAGTCATAAGTTTGATATTATTAACGTTTTCATGTAGATATGCTCTTTACTGTGTTGGTTTTTTTGCAGGGACCTGAGATTAGAACTGGCTTTCTGAAAGATGGAAAACCTATTCAACTCAAAGAAGGACAAGAAATCACCATAACTACTGATTATGATATTAAAGGGGATCCGGAGATGATATCAATGAGTTACAAGAAACTGCCTTTCCACTTGAAGCCTGGAAATACCATACTATGCTCTGATGGAACAATCACCCTCACTGTATTGTCCTGTGATCCAGATGCCGGTACTGTTAGGTGTCGCTGTGAAAACACTTCAATGTTGGGTGAGAGGAAAAATGTAAATCTTCCTGGTGTTGTTGTGGAACTTCCCACTCTTACTGACAAGGATAAGGAAGATATTCTTCAATGGGGTGTCCCTAACAATATTGATATGATTGCTCTTTCATTTGTTCGTAAGGGCTCAGATCTTGTTAATGTCCGCAAGGTTCTGGGGCCACATGCAAAGCATATTCAGTTGATGTCAAAGGTATTGCATTCTTCTCCAACACTTGGTGTATTATGTTTGGTTTAGCTTTTGTCAAACTTAAATCACTTCCCAATACAATTTTGGCCATGATTTATAGAAAGCTACAAATTGTAGGTTTCACTTCAATGTGAGTTTGGCCTCTAGCCTACCGTGAAACCAAACAACCTATTCATAATAATATAATTTGAAAGTTCAATCTTGATTTAATTTTTTTATTAATGATTTTGTTTAATTAAATTTCAAGGTCGAGAATCAAGAGGGAGTCATGAACTTTGATGAGATCCTGCGTGAGACTGATGCATTCATGGTGGCACGTGGTGATCTTGGAATGGAGATCCCAGTTGAAAAGATTTTTCTTGCACAGAAAATGATGATATATAAGTGTAATCTTGTTGGCAAGCCTGTGGTGACTGCTACCCAGATGCTTGAATCCATGATCAAGTCTCCGCGGCCAACCCGAGCTGAAGCAACTGATGTAGCTAACGCAGTTCTCGATGGAACAGATTGTGTCATGCTTAGTGGTGAAAGTGCTGCCGGAGCTTATCCTGAACTTGCTGTGAAAATCATGGCTCGCATTTGTATTGAAGCAGAATCATCCCTGGACTATGGTGCTATCTTCAAAGAGATGATAAGGTCTACTCCATTGCCTATGAGTCCATTGGAAAGCCTTGCATCCTCTGCTGTACGCACAGCCAACAAGGCGAGAGCAAAACTCATCGTCGTGCTGACGCGCGGTGGTAGTACAGCCAAATTAGTTGCTAAGTATAGGCCAGCAGTTCCAATCTTGTCTGTGGTTGTTCCAGTTTTGACCACAGACTCATTTGATTGGACCTGCAGTGATGAGACGCCAGCAAGGCACAGCTTAATATACAGGGGTTTGATTCCAATATTGGCTGAAGGATCTGCCAAAGCTACTGATGCAGAATCTACAGATGCAATTCTGGAAGCTGCTCTGAAGTCAGCAACACAGAAGGGGCTTTGTAAACCTGGTGATGCGGTTGTTGCTCTGCATCGTATTGGAGTTGCCTCTGTTATAAAGATCTGCATAGTGAAGTGATGCAGAATATGTTATTTGCCGGCGCGCCGCCTTGGTGGCACCCACCCACTGATTCAGGCAGGGTTATGTTATGTTTTTTGCTTTTCTACTAATAACTAAATTAAACTAAACTCTGTTGTTGGACTATCCTCCACTATATAATGGAGGATTTAGATATTAGCTGGTTTTGTTATTTTTTTTGTTGTAGTTGATGAACTGAGTTTTGGTATTTTCTGTTAATATTGCAGAGTGCTTCTAAATGAGATTCTCATGAAAATAATCCACATTTCTTTTCGCTAAATATGATAGTTTGGTGGATAATAGTCTTCCATAATGATATTCGACAAATCTAAATTCACTAAATGGTTTTTTAGTTTTTTATTTTAATTTTGAAGATATGAAAAACGAGTCAATGAGTTTTAACCTTCATCGATTTCTTACTATCGCTTTGAAGGAATTAAAAGTGTATTTAAGTTTACAAAATGAGTTTAGGATTTTTTTTGGTTAGAAGAAGGATGTCAAAGGAGGTTCTTTTAGTTTAGATAATAGATAAAAGTGTTGAATAGCTATTTTGCTAAGAGTGGGTGTCTCAAAGTCGTTAGTTATTTATTGTATAGCAGTACATTGTTTTAATAAGACGTTTCTTTTTAAATAAAATACAAAATTAAACAACTACTTTAATCCCCGTAGGGTATTATCACTTGGGTGTTTGTTTAAGTCAAACATTTAAATTAATTTTGAATTATTAAAATATCAGTTAATTTAGTTTTTAATATTACAAAAGTCAAAGACAGTAGTACATTACATCTTATTTAATAAAATGTTTTTTATTAATTAAAAAACTCTTATTTAATAAGATGTATTTTTCAAAAACTATTTTATTAATTCAAAAATTAATGTGAATTTTTAATTGATACTAAAGTAAAAAAGAGATAAAATTCACATTTGTAAAAAAAAAAAAGAACTAGGTAACACCAAATAATTATTGGGAAAGAAAAGTACATCCTTAATTTTATTGATAAAATAAATATTTTTTTGTCAAACAAATATGAAAATAGATAATTTTAAAATTTGTATGTATCTATTTTTAGTTACAGACAACTTCAAAATTTTAATTTCCATAATTCATAAAAAAGAAAAAATAAGAAAAAACATTTTGAATCCAATTAGCATGTTGTTTTGTTTAATTATATTAAGAAAAGAAAAGAATTATCCAGTGGAAAGATGAGGATTGAGGAAGGAAATAGTAATAGAAAAAGAAAGTTGAAAAAAGATTGATTAGAGGAGAGATGAGCATGGCGTGTGGATGTTGGCACTACTACAACCGTCCGCCGCAGTTACTGTTTAAATCCTCCTTGCGTCCTTCGTCGTCGTCTTCTTCTTCTTCTTCTTCAACTGTGTTTTGTCTCTCCTCAAAATCCAAAGATGATGATGAAATTGATAAATCCGAAGCTCCTATTAAAGGTTCTGGAACCACCGCCAGAGGTCGCAGATTGCTCAGAATTCGGCAAGACAAACTCCAACGGGAATACGACCGTCTTCACAACTATCCTGCTTGGGCTAAGTAAGTAGTACTATTACTAGTATAGTAGACAGTAGTAGTCTCTCTCTTGTTTCATTTGCATTTGCATTTATGAATGTTGTTTGAATGTTTAGAGTCCTTGAAGATGCTTGCAAAAACGATACTGAACTACGGGCTGTCCTTGGAGATAGTATCGGCAACCCTGAACTCATGAGGAACCGCGTGGAAGATAGAATTCGAAAGAAGGGTAAAGACTTTCGTAGGTCCAAAACTGGATCTGTTGTTGCTTCCAAAGTCACCTTTAGAGAGTATGTTATGGCATTCTTTCATTCATTCATTCATTCTAAACACTCGCTACTATCTCATTCATCTTTTTTTATTTATCAAATACTTATATGCCTCTTTTGCCTGCAGCTTCAATCCACTTGATTCCTACATCTGGTTTGAACTCTATGGATCACCATCTGATCGCGATGTTAATCTAATTGGCAGTGTAACTCTCTCTTTCTTTAATACTATATACTTACATTCCTTCATTCAATCTTGCTCTTTCATTCACTCAATTATGCAGGTCATTCAAGCATGGTATGTCATGGGTCGCCTTGGTGCCTACAATTCTTCAAATTTGCAGGTTACCACATTTTCACTATGCTTTTCTTCTATACTTCTTCTCTTTTAACAAACAACCCATTCATCTATCTTCAATTTATTGCAGATGTCAAATTCCTCAATGGACCATGATCCTCTCTATGATGCAGATAAGGGTTCCAAAGTGATGCCCTCATCTTTCCATGATATTAGTGACATTGAGTTCCAAGATAATTGGGGACGTGTTTGGTATATTATCTACAACTCTGTTTATTTTTTTTAGAAACAAAGTCGTTTTATGATCTCGCAATGAACAGAGGTTGAAAAAATTGAATGACACGGATTAAATTATAAACTGTACATTAACATTAACCACAATAAAACTCCTTTTCACTCTAGGAGGAACAGGCAACATGGATCCAACGATATCATAAATCATGTCTTTTGACAAACTATTTAAACCCCCATAACCTTCTGAATAGTTCAGCCTCTATGCAGTCTCCTTCATCCTCTTACTATTGGACTATTCTCCATTTGATTCACTCTTCTTACTAAGGCTTTAACACCTAAGGCAAGATTTTACCATCTTTTTTAAATAGATGTTACCCCAAGCTTCTCTTTAAAGCATCCACTCCTAATCCTTTAGTTTCCCATTCATTTCTCTATTCGTTTTTTGGTTAAAAAGCATGTATTGTGGCATTGTATCTTCAACATGTTTAGTAAGCACGTGAAAGACCAATTGAAAAAGAAATGGGCTAAAAAGTGATCCTTAATGCAATTCTATAGTTATAAGAAAGTCTTTTGTGACCTCTTCTTGTGTTCACACTAGTCGTGACTCGTGACCTCATCTAGGAAAGAGGATAGTATTATTGTTAGAGGAGAGAGACTGAGAAAAGTTATTTGATCCATATAATCGACTCCATCTAGTGGAAAAAGGCTTTGGTTTATTGTTGTTGCCAGCTAAATAGGTATTCAAAAATAGGGAAGTTTTCTTTATTCTTATACAACTTCTAGTATGTGAAAAGTCGTAGAATTATAGTTTAAAATGTAGACTTAATAATTTGCAAACAACTAATAGCAATGCCATTAAGTTAAATACATGACAGCAGTAGAATATGAAAGCGCAGCAGGGTATAATTTTTAAATCAAAATTCTTCCCTAATTTGATATGTTAGAGAGCATTCACTGTAAAATTTACAAGCTTCCATAAAAAAAAATGTTTCATATAAATAGTATATAAATGTGAAATATGTGTTTTGATCAAAATTCCTGTTGGTTTGGTTCAATATATTTAAGCTCTAGACATATCATACTTTCAGGGTGGACCTCGGTACGGCTGATTATTTTGCCATTGATGTGCTTCTCAACTGCCTAACTGTTTTAAGTTCTGAGTAAGTTCAAATTACCAAACTACAACTACTAATGATATAAAGAATATCTGTAACTATATTTCCAGGAATACTTTTGTTTTGTTTTGCAAAAACATTTATGACTGACCTCTCTCTGAATAACAGATATCTTGGAATCCAACAAATTGTTTTTGGCGGCCGGTGCATGGGTGATTGGGAAGAGGGGATGACAAACCCTGAGTATGGTTACAAGTACTTCAAGATATAAATAGGGACTCAATTTTGGTTCAAAAAATGACAGCAGGAGGTTAAGTAACAATATGCATTGTTGAGAAGAACATGTCCTTGGGGTGGGTGTGATGATTATTTTAAACTCCCCAGTTGTGCTTGGTTGCCACTTGCCCGAAAGAACTTCTTGTGCTATATGGAGTTAGAAGTCTTGAGAATCAACTGTTGTGTTGTGGCTGACATTGGAACTAATAGTGACGAGAATTAGGAGCAGCTTGTGAAACTATTTTCTTTTCAAAACTGATAATATATCGCTAATGACAGATCAAAGTAACAACAATTATCTGCCAACAATTAACAGACAAAATGATGTATCAAAACATAAGTAGATTTATCGTTAAATTAGACTGTACTTTGGTGATGTGACATGTAAAAAAAAGCATATTTAGTAATTTGCAATGTTTGTATTTCTAGGTTAACTAAGTTATCCATATTTAGTAATTTGCAATGTTTGTATTTCTAGGTTAAATAAGTTATCCTGACGCTTCGGCGTATAAAGTACACCACCGTACTAAATTAAATTGTGTATCTTTCAAAGATTAGTCCTTTCAAACTGTTTTAGATTTAGTGTTTTGTTGAGTGTTTTGGGTATGTCTTATGTTTTTAAATCATGCGTCAAATTGTTGTGGGAATTGCGTATGACCTAATGCCAAAGCAATTCCTTTTTGCAATCTTTTACACTGTTTTCGTTTCAATTTAGTACCTATTGCAGATAAGGAAGATTCTTTGTTGTTTTCAAAAATATTTTTACAGTATGAGAATACAGCAACAAACCACCTTTGCTGGCTTTTGCATTTTGACGTTAAAAAGACAGTAAAACTTTTTTTTTTCAAACCAACTAAATTTCATCCATATTTTGCTTTCCCATTGCGGACCTCGTCAATTGTCCAACTCCCATGATTATCATTTGTGTGCTTACTATTCTTTCGTTGGAAATGATACATATAGGGGCAAACAAGGTTAGGTTAAAATTGACTGTAGACCATGTTGCAAATACCATTGTTGTACTCCTTGCAATTGCAAACAAAGGCAGAAAATGCAATGTACAAGGATACAGCTGCATAGGTAACCTGAAACATTAAAACTCTCGCCTATAAAATCCATGACAAAAATCTTACTTAGACTCTTAAATTGCAAGTACAAAAAATATAATGTCAACCGAACCGTACACCAACTCATTTATGTGACTTTTAGTTTAGTTATTCATGTTTGTTCTCCTTAAACGTTTCAATTATAAAAGTTTCTTTTTTAAAATTGGGAATAAGTGAATTTTGTCGGATCAAGTATAGAACAACAGAACCCCTTTAGTTATAATAAAACTGATCAAATGGCATAAGAGCACCTGTGAAGCAATCCAAAAATGAAAGAAACAAACAAAATTATGTAAAAAAAAATCACTTTTTAAGATATCAAGGCATTGAGTTCACAACTTCCAAAGATACATCCTCTTTTGATCTCTTAACAAGTGTCCCAAAAGCACTTGTCCTAAAATAAAACAAGGCCACCACATCGGTTCACCCATGATGATACAGGATAAGTTGACACTTCACTTCCTACGTTATATAATACACCATAATGCTACCAATGGCATTGCAAGAAAATCATACAAGATTTTTCATCTAAGAATATGAAAGGGGTCGCACCAGTAGTGTCATACTATGTATGATGGCAACTAACCTAAGGCACTAATAACAAAAAATAATAAACTTTCAAATAAGATTAGATCGTATCAGATGTACTATTGCGCAATATTACGTTAGTTGTCGAACAGAGTGAGATCTCTCCAGATTAAGCTTATAGACAGCACTGTGCAACCATCGGTAGAGGGCCGGCACATCTCATCAGCTTTGGACTCGTTACGTGTATATGTCGTCGAAGAATCAGCAGCATCAGACTATCAGTGCCGCCACTTATCATGACTCATAAGTGTTAACAGCAACAAATAAATGTACATGCATGACAGGGCTTCACTCGATGCCAAAAGACAACGCATCAAACTATTCAGTCAGAGTCATGAAACATCCTGAAGTGCCAGATTCAACTCATGTGCAAATTTTGCAATTGATCCTCCTCTTCTACAAATGAAGGGACAACAAATAATGTGGAAATTAACATGAGCAATTCTAATTCTAAATCATCCCAATACATTAGGCTTAATAAATCTGCTGATTATTTATAGTACAAAAGTATTGATATTTTTTTAGCTTTCAAAACATTAATTAAGAGGAATTAAAGCAAATCATTAAAAAGTATTTAGCATTACTCATTTAGCACAGTCCGAATCTACTAAAAGTCTACAAAAGGAAAATACTTCAAAAAAACCAGGTAAATGGATAAACTTAAACAGGTACCTCATTAGAGAAGGTAGAAAACGTTTGACTTTTTCAAGCTCGACAAAGCAGAGGTTGCAACGCTCTAGTCTGGACATCATTAACAATCAAAAAATAAATAGTGTAATAGAATACATAAGTAAAATAAAATAAGTCACGAAGATCAGTTCACACCTATTCTCTGCTTCGATATCAACACCAACAGAGGGTTTAGCTGATAGGGTTGAATAGATTACTGAACCAAATATTCTGACCAGGTTCAATAACATTTCCGCCGATATAGATAGATGCCTACAAATATGCCAATACCAAAATTGTCAACATAGAACTAAATCTATAAAATTATAATTTGTTAATGTAACTAAATAAAAACACATCCCAAATTCCTCATGTTCTTTATGGATATAATCGAGTGAATCACACGTAATCAAAAAAATCACCAATTTAGTCCCAATATTGTAGAGTTGGACAATGGATCCTCAAAATAAAAAAAATTGCAAAATCATCAATGATGTTGACAATTCTTAATCACATCAATCACTCCAAAACAATTTTAAAAACTAAATTGACCATCCAAAAAAACACAATGTGATCGAGAATTTTCACTTAGAGAAGTAAAATTTTATGCCCTCGGTAGGATCTGTCTGACTCTACATTAAAAATGCTGTCTTATTCAGACAAAAAGGGACCACACTTACCTATCTGTTTCACTTTGTAAAAGGTCACTTAGAAGAGGCAACAGACCCGTACATAGGTCAAGTGTGACAATATCCATTTTCTCCATTATAATGCTAACAACATCAGCAATCACCTGGAATAAATACAATTAAGATAGAAGTATTATTAGAATCAATATTTGCTAAAAATAAAACATGCATCAAATTCATTTATACCATAGAGATTAAAGAATACACAAACTGAGAAGATGTAACACAACAGAAAATAAGCAACTCAAGGCTTACAGTATGATCACCCATCTTTGTCATTGTGCCAATGACCCCTGTAACATCATTTCTTTCCCAACATCTGAAGACCGCCTGAAATATAATGGTTTCAAAATTCAGCAAATTGGTCACTGGTAGTAGGCTTTGCTCATTTACCAAAATTCCATTTAAACTGCACTAAATAGAACAATTTATTTTATATTAAAAGGGTGTTTTGCATAAAAACCATGTTGTCATTTTGCAAAGTGCCTACTTGACTAACAGCTTTTTTAGAAGGGTTTTTTCATTTGATAAACAAATTTATTAGCAAATAATGTTCTGAAAATGTGTTTTCTTCTGGAGCACACCAGTTTGTATGTGGTAAACTGTAAGAGGACATTGTAAGAAATAGAATATCCAAAAATATTTCAAAGTGGGACCTCCATGAATTTCACCCAATAGGCCAATATCTTAGAATACTTTCATTTCAAGAGTATCTTTGACGATCTCGAAGGAGTGGTTTCCATACATCATTAATCGTTATTTGTTTTCTTATATAATTAGGACTAAAAGTCCAACATTACTGTATATACGGCTTATTGCTTTGTCTTTCATAGCACATCACTGACAGCCTATGCCAATAGTATATACTATGATTTCTGCTTTCCTGTACCTAAATCCCTATAATTTAAACAGATACACTGTCCTTCAATCTTGTTTTTCTCTACTTCTCTAATATATTGTCTTCTTATATCATAAAAGAAAAAAAGAAAGCTGAACCACATCATGTCGTTCCAGGTTGCCATCCTACAACTCCAACTTACTTGATATTAATACCAAGCAAAGACTTTCACTCATTATACAAATATCAGACAACCCATACAAAAGTAAGAGGAAGTTCAAAGAACAAAGAAAAGAAAACTAATCATAAAAAAATCACAAGATCAATCATCAATACCTGCAACTTAGATGAACGTCCATGCATTGAACTGGTAAATTCATCATGTTGTTCCATCAAATCAGCAATAGTATCTTCATCGCTAGCAGAAAATGTGGCCTTCTCAGTTGATATGGAATGGGTTCTCTGTTTAACATCCAGGGATAAGTGAACAGAGTGAAAAGACACAACAAAAGAAAATAAATCTGCCTCCTCAATATAACTGCATCAAACACCAAATTGTTTCTAAATCCCCATGAATTCTCCAAAGTTCAAGACAGCTGTCTTATTGTACCGTTGCAATGAAGGCAGATAAAGTAGCTCAATAACAAACAGTAAGGGTGGCCACAATTAAGGCAGATTTTCCAACATGATCATATCTAATATAAGTAGAAGTAGGAAGAAAAGAAAAAAAAAATGATTAAAGAACAAACTACGAAACAGTATAATACCCCACTGAAAGGAAGAGCGTGAACTGATGGTGTTCTTCCATGAGAAATTCTGTGTCTAGGTTCCTCAAAATTAAGAGAGCGGTCCCTCCTTTCCAAATTGAGAACTGAGCGCATTCTCCCTACATAATTTAAAGAGCACAAAAATAAGAAACCCTTTATATTAATGAATAATGATATAATTAATCATCAACAATTTAAAGATACCTCGATTCAGTTTCTGGACCCCACCTTCATCTGTCACAAGAAAGAACTCAAAAATTAGCAATGCACCATCCAACAGAATAAAAGATTTCCAGATACTTACGAACAAATGCTAATCAATCATTATCATTATCACAAACATAACATGGTCAGGCAGGATTTCACACATTTTGAGGAGCTTTGGTACATCCCCAGCCATTTATAACAAGCAAATTGCTTTAAAAATTAAAGTCTTCCTGCAAGTTAACATTTTGTCTAAAAATCTGTCTTACAATTATTAACAGCATATTATCTTTAGATGTTATAATGATTGAGAAAACAAGTCATCCTTTTGCACAGCATCACATGCGCTCGCGGTGGTCCAAAGTATATAAGCATAATGGCTTGCTAGACATTTAAGGGTCAATATCTCTCATTGCAGTTTGTGGTTCATCTTCATGTTGAGCATTCTAAGTTTATTCCATTCTTTCTACTTTTCTTTTCTGTTTCTATGATTCTAGAAATCGACATGCAAGGACTTGAACAATTGTTATTACATTAACAATATAATTAAAAAGATTATTACCTTGAGTTGAGCTTACAGAAGCAGGCAAATTATTTTTGTCTGCAAAACCACTTAATTCGCTACACTTAGAAGCTGCAAATTCTGCTACAGGAGAGAAAGGTGGCTTATCCACATCATCTCTGCTGTTCGGATATTTACGTACATCCACTGCCTTTGATTGCATTGATATTGGCATTGTATTTCCAGTAACACCAACTTCTTTTCTAGAATCAGCTACAGGATCTGACCTCATGCTAGTTCTGGGGACAATTATAGGTATAATATCTGATTTGCCAACAAGTGGAACATTGGATGTTGTATGTGATTTCATGGAACTCCTTTTCTGAGATGTTGGATTAAACACTGTTGTTGAGCCACCAGATACTGTTCTTGAACCCGAATTCAAATTTATCCTTTGTGGAGTACTTGGTGCACTTCCCGTTGCTTCATGCAAGCATAAGGCAAGTAATTAGGAGTTATGGCCATAAGCATATTTATGAACCATAGGATCCAAATGGATCAAAACAAGACAGGGATTAAACAAGCAATTCAACCAAAACAAGTGCCTAAAAACAAATGGAAAAAGTATAAAAGGAGAAAGGATATATACATGCCAAATATTTTCCTTCCTTCAAGGGGTCTGAATCTTGAGAAACTGACAACCTTCCAAGAGATCTTGTTTCCTTCAATAATGGATCTGGGTTTTGTGAAACAGATAGCCTAGCCTTAGTTGTGATCTCGTTCAGTACAGTTGTATTTCCAGTTGAGGATTTAGATTCTGAATGACCATTTAGTTGGTTCATAGTATTAAGTGCATATGGTTCTATACGCTGGACAAGATGTTGGAAATAAAAAAATGGCACATTAGCATCAAATACAACTATTACTAGAAGCAGTAATAATTTCTCTGAAAGACAAGTGCATCTACCGAGATGTCCACGACCCAGACTCCAACACAACTTTGATTGTATGAGCAGCCAAGAAGTTTCCCTTCATGAACATTAAGATCTGACAATCTAGACCAACCCACATCTACCATATCATGGGATCTTATAGGCTCCCAAGAGAAAACCTAAACAAACCAAATGGACAATTATCTTGATAAATAGTTATCTCACATAATCAACTAAAATCAGAGCTTACCTTCAAACTCTCATGTAAACCACAAAGTAGGGTCCTCCCATCCGGACTGAAAGTAAGAGAACGCACTCCAGTTGTCTAAAGTACAAATATCCAAATTACTTAGAATATTTCAAATAAACCAAATTCAACTTTACTAATGTCAATTTTAAACTCCATCCAGGAGAAAGTAGTAAAATTGCTATAACAGAAAGTACCTCGGGACCGGTTGAACCAATAAGCTCAAAAGTTTCCAGATCCCAAAATTTAACTGTCCTATCAGCAGAGCCTAGGCATGAGAAATAAAGAAATGAAATAAAAATTAAACTTGATTTCATTCACTTAAAGAAAGGGGGGGAAAGTAGAATCCAGCACTGTATGTGATGTAATCATGTAAGTAAAATAACATAGAATCATCAAACAGACGGATGTGTATGCTAGGTAAGCAATGGGGTTGTTGGAACTTGTAAGTTATGTTAGACTTAGTGATTGCATTTGTTAGTTAAATTAAAATTCTAATAGAATTTGGCAAAGATAGGCGATAAAAAAATAGTGAGGGGTGTTGTGTTTAGTTGGAGATTGGTTTTATGAGAAGATATCAAGCTCCCAAGATTGGTTTTCATATTTCATTATGTTTCATGATGATTTCCTTATTTAATTAGGATTAGGATTAGAAGTCTAGTAGTTATCATGATTAGTTTCTTTGTCAAAGATTAAGAGTCTAGTATTAGTATGAGTAAGGGTCAGTGCTTAATTTTTTTGTATGATCATATCATGGTCACAATTCAAAGTCTTCATTCTTTCTTTCTCCTCCTTTCTTTTCTAAACCCTATACTTCAGCACCTTGAAAATAGAAAATTGTTCGAATATAATAAAATATATTTGTATATTATATTAGATATCTTAGTTTATCTCCAATGATTAGTTTCAAATCTTAGTTTATCTCCAATGAGTAGTTTCAAATCTTAGTTTATCTCAAAGATTAGTTTCAAATCTTAGTTTATCTCAAAGATTAGCTTCAAATCTTAGAGTATATCTTAGTTTCCATATTACTTATTATTATATGTTTCGTGATTTCCTTTTATATTAATAAGATTATGAGTCGATGTATTTTTATAAATAGGGATTAGTGCTTGGTCTTCTGTATGAAGCTATTATCAGGTTATTATCATACTGCTTCGGTCTTATTTATAAGAGACGTTTAGATTATTTGTTTGGTCTTAAATATAAGAAACATAGTATACTTAAGTGTATTAATTATTGAAATTCCATTATACCCTTCATTTAATGTGAGTTTTATTTACCTAGAAATCATCTCCCCTATGCAAGTGAATTTAATTTCATTTAATGAGTGATAAGGGTATTTTTGGAAAAAATTAACATTAACTCATTTAAATGTGTTTCCTTGGTCAATGTAATTTTGTCTTTTGTTTCTTATACATAGGACCAGAGGGAGCAATATACAAGCTCTTATTATTTTTTTTCCTTTTATCTAAAACTCTTAACTTCAACAAAAATAGAGTGAAAACAAGGTAACATGTTAGTAATTACTAGTAGAAACATTTCAATTAAAACTGGAAAGAAAAAAAAAACATATCATTACTTGTCAAGGTACTTACTCTTTAGATTTCATTAGAAAAGTAAGACTAACCTGTTGCTAGTAGAAACTCACTGGGGTGAAAATCTATACACTGGATCTGGCCCTCATGACACTTGAAATCGTGCAAAAGTTTTCCCGCAGTCAAATCCCATAACTACAAAATGTATGCATTATAATTATAATTTATGTCAAGTTTAAGGGGGAAATATTACAAGTGAAGTGCCAGTACGACCATTTAAGCCTAGTTTTTTTTTTGGTGGAAAGTAAGGGGCAAGCCCCAAGAAGAAAAAAAAATACACACCTCTAGGAAAAGTCTACTTACACTATCACAAAGTCCATAGAAATATTAAGATAATATTGCAAATTATGCACCAAATAAATAAATAACCGATGAGCCAAGAACTTCACAGGATTTCAAGAAGTCGCATACCAAAGTCTGTAAAGATTAGATAACTCGCTTCAAAATATTGTGATTTGTAACATAGGGGTCTTTTTTTATAAGAAAAAAATAAAACATTGATTGAATAGGAGAGAGAGCTAATATCATAAGAGTGGGGAGTGAGGACAGTATCCACAACAAGTGGCAAGTGGAGAAAGGAATCAAAAAATATTTGTAATTAAGAGAATCAAGAATGCAAACCAGCAAGGCTGTTCGATCTCTCAACAAGCCAAGAGGAGAAAGTTCTTGAAACAGCCATAAGCTGAACACCAATGAGAGACCAAAGAATAGAAATCTATCCTAAAGCAAGTTCATGGCAAAGGATTCAAAATAAATGCAAGCATTCCTCTCGGAGCAAACGCACCAAATGATTATAAAAACGAGAATGCAGTCTTAGCCTCTTTATTATTGGCAAACCTCTTATAAAGAGCTGAATGTTGAGAGAGAAGATCCAGGCACATCAAGAACATAATGTTATTTTGTTTGGACTATGAAAGGTGAAATGATATGCTTCAACAAAACCACTCTACACTCCCCTAGAGAGCAGCCAACCCAAGAAATCCGCACAAGTACAAGTGTACAACTAGGTGAAAAAAAGGAGAAGAAAAATTCATCTTGCCTAACATACCAGGATTAGATTTCCACCCACACTCCATGAAGAAGTAGCCAACAATCAATGTTGTCGAATAGCTGTCGTAGTGGCGCTATAGTATAGCGTAATTTGAGCAAATCGTTGTTGCTGTGCAATACACTATTTAGTATAGAGTGTTGTCAAATAGCTGTTATTGCAACACTATAGTACCAGAATTAAAACAAACAACTATTTTCCGCGACCCACAATTGACAACACTGCCAACAATACAGCTTCGGGTGTAATAGAAAATGTAGGAGTGAGAGAAAACAAGAGAAGACTGTTTGAGAGGAATTGTAAATGAATGCTCCAATTCTGAAGAGTATAATACAGCTCATATGTAAGTAAACGTGCAGACTGACTTGCAACTGAAATACCTTAATGAGCAACAGAACTTGCTGACGCGGCACATTTTTTGGTGCACAAGAGTCACCCAGTCAATCTGTAATAACTTAGCCTAGCTATATTCTGATAGGTCTAACTACCCGGTAGGTACAGACTCAACTGATATGTAGTTCACATTATATATATATATAAACATGTGTATTTAGTTGCATCTTTTGCATTCATAAATAAAAAATACTTGATTCAAATTCTCTCTTATTATTTTCAAGCGTTTTACCCCATTTTTCTCACCTAGTCACCTACTTACAATTATTATGGTAACCTTTCCTGTTTGCTCGACCAGCATTTCATGTTCCAGGTCTAATGGTCAGTGTAGTAGTGTTTGAATTTGCTCTTTATCTTAGAGGGAATCCATCATCATCATGTGTAAATCTTGATGCACAATTTTGTTTCACTCAGTTGTTTTCATCACGTCCTCCCCAACAGAATATCCAACAATTCTTAATCATGATTATTTGAGACAGCACATGCAATTATATATAGGTTGATATGGTTGATTATTTTATTCATTTATAATTAGTAAACAATAATAAATACTACTTCAGTATTTCTTGGAAACTGGCAAATAATGTTGAAGGGTGACACTGTAAGCATGTGGGTTTCAAGAAATAGATAATAGAGAAATATCAAAAAATATATTTATGTCAATTGATTACAACAACTATGTTATGGAATCTGACTCCATTAATATCACGAAAATGGAAAGCAATTCTAACCTTCACAGTATTGTCTTCTCCACCTGACACAACCCAGCGTCCATCTGGGGTAAACCTAATTGCATTTACCCCTCGAGTGTGGCCCTTGTACGTATGAATACAACCCTTCTTTCTGATGTCCCATATCTTAAGATTAGTGTCTAGAGAACCAGATGCAAAGAACTCTCCAAAAGGATGGAAGTCCACTGATGTACAGTTGGACCTATGGCCAGTAAGGGTACGAACAACTACCAGAGAAGTAAGAGAAGTAATATATCAGTACGAGCAAAATAAATATGATAACAATACTGAGTAAATTTTATGAGACTAGTCAAATCTCTAGTCATCAATATGGTTAAAGGAAATGGCAAGCAACAACATACTCTTTGCCTCCTCTAAGTCCCAAAGTTTAATAGTACCACTTGCAGCTCCAGCAGCTACCAACACTTCAGAGGAATCAAAGTTTACAGAATCTATTCCACTTGAGTGTCCTGATAAACTCTGCAAAAGGTGAAGCACTCTACTAATAAAATACATAAAAATATATATTATGTGTAATCACTATATGGTATATCAGCACATATATGTGTAGTCACTACTAATAAAATACATAAAAATATTAATAGTATCATCCCTTACTATCATAAGAAAAAAAAACAAAAACCTAAATGTATGTATATGTAAGAAACCAATCACTTGTAAATCCCAAGGGGATACCATCAGGCGTTTGTTTCAAGATTAGCAAATTTGTTACCAAGAATAACATTACCAACGATATAATGATGGAAATCCTAATCCTAGGAATTAAAAATAAATTTATATCGAAATTTAATTTCTACCTTTCCCTTGGGAACGTTTTCATGGGAATGTGGAAGCTGTTTTTTGCCTAGAAATCTTTTAAGCACTTGAATTATTGTTTGTAAACTTGTCATAGACATAGATAGGATTACATATTTCTAACCCGTATATTCCCAGAAACATGGAGTCCTTTTAATTTATTAAGAAAGAAATAAAAAAGATATTGGGATAAAAATTAAAGAAAGATGAGGAGAGGAGAACGAACCAGGATAGCATTAGGTTTACCAATAGCCCAAAGATTGACCTTGTGGTCTTCCCCGCCAGTAACAAGAACCCTAGAAGATTTGCGGCCAATCTTGAGGCAATTGACAGCAGAAGCATGTGCTACAAATTCCTCTGGACATTATTACATGTAAAGGCCAACTAATAATTGAGAGCAAAAATGAAAGACGAGCGCATAGATTGAATTAAATGAAAGAAAATGTAAAAAAAAAAAAAAACACAAAAGGATACGCAGCTTATAAGCGCGTTTGGTAGTCATCGGTAGTATGATGCAGTAGAGGAATTGAAAACCCTAGAAATTCCAGTTTGGCCAGAAACAGCAACTCTGTGTTTGAGACATTCGATTCTACAGATCTAATTACCAGATCCAAACGCTGAGAAAAAATAATTAATAATAAAATAAAATAAATGCGTCACAAAAATTGAGTGAATGGTTGGGTTGGGTCCAACTCCAGCAGATCAAAATGAAAGAACTTATCTTGCAGTACTTACTTGTGTTAATGTACGGTAAAGCGCGGTTGGAGAAGAGAATGATTGCTTTGTATAGGAGCAAGTAAAGTAAAACTTGATAAAGAATTACTGCAGCGCACAGACAGAAGCAAAGCAAAGCAAAGTGTGATTGATGCGTTGTTAAGCATAAAAAGATTTGGAGCAGGCAAAGCGAAGAAGCGTAATGGTAATGCGAGCAGCGAGGGTTGAATTTCCTCCAATCCAACAGCACTGGAACAGCATTTGGTTTTAAGGATCTGTAAAAAGAGTACAAACACACCACATCGAAGAAGAAGAAGAAGAAGAAGAAGATAGTAAAAAGCCGCTTTCACGATCTGTGAGTTGTGACTCTCCCTCAGTAATGATAATGTTTGCTTCGCTTGCTTATGTTCAAATTAAACTGTGAGAGTGGGAAGGTTCAAATTATAAATTAAAACTACAAAATATATATATTTGTAAATAAATACCTCTCAAACAAAACTACATTAAACTAATTATCCTCCTCACTCGGGCCTCGGGGTTATACACATATAAAACACTATTGTTTCTATAAGATAAAAACAAATAAATTATTAGTTTTACTCTTTTTATTTTTAAAATTTGACATTTTTATTTTTATTTTTTTATGAAGTCTACCGTAATTGATTCAATGTCAAATATGAGTTGAATTTAATAATATCAATAATAACTATATTATATATTTTAAATAATATAACATATCATAATAATTAATAGTATAATTTTTTTTTTAAATTTAACTTTTAATTTTAAATTATTTATTTTTATAATTTAATTAATGATGTATGAATAATTAATGCATTTGAATATATTATTAAAGAATATGTTACGTCATTTAAAATATATCAAATAATAATTTATTAATTAAAAATATGAGTGATAGATAAAAATTATTAATTTTTCAAATAGAATAATTATGTAAATTAGTAAAAGTATAAAGACAAAAATTAAAATTAAATATATAAAAAATTTATACTAAAAAAAATATATATAAAAAAATATTATATTTTAAATTATTAAATATTACAGAGAATAAAGACGCATATATTTCGGTTGCCAAAAAGTGCATAATATATGCATTAATGAATAAAAATACACTTGTAATCACAACTAGCAATTTATAAGATCAACAAGATCGTAACCTCGAGTAATGTACAAGAAAATTAAATTTTAAGAGTAACAGTTAAAGTTTTTTAATAAGATTATATTTAAGATTTTATGAAATTGTATAATTAAAAATAGATAAAATATTGTACATGTAGAACTAATTCGACGTTTGTTGAATTCTAAAGCAATTTCTTTATCGAATTAACTTATTTTGTAAAATTATCTCTAATTTATTACTTTTAAAAGCCGACAAACTTTGAGGTATTTTCTTAAATTTATTTACAAATCACACACTTCTATAATAGTCCGTTAATCATTTAAACTCTTTTATAATATTTTGATTTTTTTATTAATATATAAATTTTTTAATAAAATAGTTTAGGTCCGATAATATATATAACAAGAAACATATTATATATTGCAATATCATTGTATCAATTAATTTGTTGTGCAAAACTGATTTCAGTATCCAAATTTGTGTTATCAAGTTTTTATATTATTAACTATTATTTTTGTTTTGCAATTTATAATTAGTCAAAGTACTCCCTTTTCATTAAGGTGAAAGTAACAATTTACGTCACTAACAATTTGACCAATCATTAGTTTGGTGTTCATTGTAAAGATAAAAATCACCAAATTGGCTTTCAAACATTAAATGTTGGACAAAATTACACTTTCACTTTTATACATTTGACATTTACAAAAAAATCCTTATATTTTTGTAGATTTTCACTCCTTTTATATATTTCACTCCAATCATGAGACGAGCATGATTGCAAAATGTCATTGGAAAATTAATACACAATGCTATGGATGGAATACCAGTGTTGTTATTCAAGGAAGCCAATTTGACGAAGAGAGTAAAACTCTCAACATGCAACTTGATCAATATATTCTCCATCCAGTGTTGTTATGCAGATTGAAGAATAAAAATATTAATGAAATGATATATTATAAGTTTTGTTATGTTTCTCACTCAACCAATACCATTATGAATTGTGAGTTTGATCATCTTCTATCTCTCTGAATTTTCTTCTCATTTGTTTTGTATAAAAAAAAATATTTTTATGCTTTTTTACACAAAAGCTAACTCATATAAAAGTGATTTTTTCCAGTTTATTTTTCACACATATATGAGCATATTGATAAGAAAAAAAATTATCAATGAATTCCCATTTCCTGTTGATTAGTTTGTTCTTCTGTATTTTACCCTTATCGTAGTCTATCTTCGTCGCTCTTTAGTAGTTTTGACTTATTAACCCTCTTTTACATAACCTTAAATATTCATTGATATTTTTTTATAATGCATAAATATTATAATAAAAACATATATAAAAGTAATTTAGATGAGTATACAATAAAAAAAACATTTAATATTATACCCAAAAAAATAGAAAACTTTGTGTTTCCTAAAAAATAATGTTAACCAATAAAAGTTAATTATTTGAACTTCCAAGTACATAACAACAAATAGATTAAAAAAAATTATAATAAATACCTATATTATTAAATTGAATATCATATTTCATATTTCATATTTAAGTTTGAATTTGTGTTTGAGTTTGTATACCATTAAATCAGCAAAAATATTATGTCAAGTCTATATTCAATCATAAGTATACCATGTTATTATATTCCTATTTTATTTAGTTACCTCTCTTTTTCCCTTTGACTTTTATTTTTTATTTTAAATTAAATACATTTATTATTATTATTACCAATAGTTTGTGGGTATAACAAGGTTCTCATGTTTACGTCTTGTTTTGACATTCATTAATTATATTTATTTTTCTAGAATAATATACATCTCCATTATTTATAGACTAAAATCAGGGTAGAGAACATAAGTTTAGTGCAACATATAGGAAAGGTCATTTGGACTTTCATTTCTCTTTAATAATAGTTACAAAACTCAAAGCCGCAAGCTGTATATTTAAGTATAAGAAATCATAATATTATATATGTACAAGAAAATTTAAAAACCATAAGATATAAGTATTTCATAAAATAATTTAAATATAAAGTAGCATTTGAACTTATAATTTTTTGCATTTTCTTCTATTTAAAATTTTTACTTTTATTTTTATGTAATACAAAATAATTATCTCACTCTCTCACCAACTTTTTAATTTCCTTGTCAAAATAATTAAAAAAAAATATATTATTATATTTATTAGTATTTCTTCATCTTCTAATTTATCATTGTAATAAAGTTTATGACACAGTGTCATTTAAATAATAATAATTAATAATAATAAATAAATAAAACACATCAATCACCTATTCTCACTCTCTCATTTTTTCTTCTTTGTACTCTCCCTCTTGGCTTAACCTCATCTCCTCTGATTTGTTTTGTTTTATTTTATTTTATTTTTTCCTTCTTCTTACTTTTTCTCAATCCACAATACTTAAACCCTCAATCCTTAAAATGAATTTAACATCTCCAATAACATAATTTCTCATACTCGTACAAATTCTCTTACTTATGATTTTTGGTTAGGGTTTGTGCTTTAAGGAAAGAGAAAGGTAGTCATCTCTTGAAAGTTGTTTATTGAGATTCTTTGAGGTAAATACACAACTCTAATGTTAGAATTGATATCTAGAAAAAAAATGTAATTTTGGTTAAAAATCTTATTTTGTGGTTAGAGTAGATTGAAATGATTTTTATGGTTCCCTATAGTTAACTAAACTTTAAAATAATTTTTCTAAAGTATTGAGAATATTTTTTTACTCAAATTTGCCAGGTCCTGCTTGATACTCTGAGAGTTGTTGGAGAATAAACTTAGGCGATTCTCCATAATTGTAAGTTGACAACGATCATCGTCATATATTTTAATAATATTATAATTATTATTTTACTCGTTTTTTATGTTAAAATATTTATTTAAAAATTTGGAGAGCACAACTTTTGAAATTTATCTCGATTTCGTCATTTATTTATTTTAATGGTCTTTGTTATATAATATATTATTAGTTTAATTTATGTATGAGTTAAAATATTTAAATATTGAATTGTTATGCGATTGAATATGTTTTTCATGAATTACGATGAAATGAGATATGATTTTAAATACGTGTTTTGGAAAATAGTTGTTATAATGATAAAATCGTTAACGGCTATAGGTGCACCTAGTTACCTCGTTTTGATTAGGGAGAGTTACTCGTCAGATGGAGTCGTCCCTATGAAAAATGTCATTTGTAAGATGTGAGTGTTATCAACGAGATGTAAGCTCCTTAATTAATGTGTGATGATACGTTGCGGGATTGAAAGAATATGACTATCCGATAGATGGAGTCACCCTTAAATGAAAGGTCACCCTTCTAAGGAAAAGACTATCAATGATATGAAGCCGTCGTTTGGTTCTAATTTTTTTTGGATTTTTACTTGTTTGATTTTCTACGATGATTTTAAGGTTATTCATTTTAATTTCGCTTCGCTATTAATTAAATTTGTAATATTTCTATCTGAACAACTAAATTATAAGTTTAATGATTTTATTATGCGTATAACATAATCGCTACAAGATTGGTAAATAATTATTCGTGCATTTTTGTGTTTCCCTTTTAGATGATGGTGATGGTTGTCTCCTCACTAAGTCTTTCTGACTTATCCTTCATGTTGTTTATTTTTGTTCAGATTCACAAAAGTTGAGTAGCAATTTGTTAGTAAATTCAAGTCTCTACCATATTTATTTTTGGTAGGCCTCTTTGATCTGGGACCATTTTTTTGTAAAGTATGTGGATTCTGATGCAATTTGTAGCTATTTTGATTCTATAAATTCTTTTTGGAAAGTTATTAAACAATTAGATTATGTAATTTGGATTATGACTGAATTGAAAGTTAAAGAAGAATTTTATAAATTTGGGAACGTTGAAGTTAAACAAGATACTCTGTTGACATTTCGAGAAAAATTATATATTGTTTTGAAATGATTATTGAGGACAAATTAGTTGCTTAATAGTTAAGTAAGTTGGTAGCCTTGTCATACTATGAGTATAACTTGTGCGCCAATCACAACGTTTAGTTTTCGGATCGTGACAGTTTAATTCATTTTTTATATCAAATTATAAATAGTAAATGAATTGCATTATTTTTATTATTACTATCTATACACATCAAACTTGCTAAACTTTTAGAAATTTATGTTTGTATTGTAATAAAAAAAATGATTTGCATGCTTTTGATTTCAAAGCTTTTTTTTTATACCGCAAAATAAAATAAAGTAAGAAAATTGATTAAAAAAAGGAAAATTGAGTAAAACAATACTTGTAAGAGATTAGATAAAAAAATTCATATTTTTGGTTATTTTAAATTAAATAATTATATTGTTTTATATTGTTAAAATATAAATTTATCAAACATTTGAATTTCAATTAATTAGCTTATCAACTATAAGTCACTAGTTATCAGCTATCACTCAAATGCTACTTGAAATAATGTCTCAAAATAAGTATAAGTTGGTTGGAAAAACTTGTTTATCAAACACATGTTTTTATTCAACATGTTTATAAGCTAGTTTAATGAGTTATAAGTTAGCTTATCGGTGTTACCAAAGAGTGCCTAAATGTTATAGAATCACAAGAGAATTTGATACTAAAAACTTTATGGCAGTAGGTATAAAAGTCACCACACTTATATATCCAATATTTAGTTTGTTATTAGTCAATGTAATACTTAACCAGTCACACTTGAACCCAACAATTTGTTCCTCAAGTGAGTCACCCACATCGTATACTTAGATCGCCGTTATTACCAATGAAACACAATTTTTCACTAGACTATTAGAAATACTTTCAATACAATAATTCTCACTACATTGTCATAAAGATTTTTGATATAGGATCCACTTCATCTCCCCACCAACCTAAATCACATCCTCACACCTCTTCTTCAAAGGGAAATAAGATAAGGGAAATCCTTACAACGAGCTTGCAAATTATTTTAATGTGGAATTTGCATGTGATGGATTCTTTATATTTATTTTTTACCCTAAAGGAATTGGAGCGATAAATTCAAGATCAAATTAGCTTAAAGAATTAGGGTATAATGTGAACCTATAATAGATACTTTAGACCTAATTTTTCTAAAAATTGGAATTTAGTTTGAAGAGTGAAAAAGAAGGATTGTACACAAGAGATCATGTTTATTTTGGTTATTTTGTTTTAATAAAATTGTGAGTGTAGAACATTTATTTAAGTGCTAAATTGCTCTTTCATCTTTTAAGTTTGATTTAGTTTTCGATTAGTTTCTTTATTTTTCTTCTTCTTCCAACTAGGCCCTTTAAGTAAGAACCCATTTGTCTTTATGTTATTGTTCGTTTGTAAAAATATAATTTTTTGTTAGTTTTGTTAAAAAAATGTCATTAGCTCTTACGATGTTCACGTGAGTACAACAATATTGATGTGACAATTATAAAAATAAATGATTCTCATATTGATCACTAAAGTTTTGGAAAAATACACTTATAGTCTTATATATTTAAATCAATTTTTCGCTCAAAATCAATATTCATCTTTGACCTCTTTATCATTTTCCTCTTCAACAACATCTTTAAAACATATAAAATCCAAATTTTGTAATTTCAATAAAAAAACTCAAAATGTCGATTATGTGAATTAGATAAAAATCAAAACAATAAATTCATCATTCCAACAAGAATTACAAAATAAGTTGTCGTAAATAAACAAACATCTACTAAAACTAAATGAGTTATTTGAATATTTTGAAATTAGATATAACATAAATAATTAAAAATACACAATTACCTTTTAAATGGAGTTTTATTAATCAAACTTTAACTTATTTAAGTTTTTGACCATTAGTATCATCGTTATTAATAATAATTTATTTTTTTCTATATTTTTTAAATCAATAGACCACAAAGCAATTTTGCTTATAATTTATTATACAAAATGTATAGACTAAATGTTTATCAATGATTGATTTGAGTCAATATAACAACTAATTATTGACTATCATCATTAAAAAAAAACGACTATTATTGACAATGGAAGCAGTATGTATATTTTATTTAAAAACAAATGTACCGAGTATGCGCTTA
>JBBPBS010000170.1:195450-219777 GCA_037974835.1 Cicer judaicum
TATGAATTAATTATAATTTTGATTTCACAAAATCACTTGAATTAATTGAACGAAAATCATTTGATCTATTTTTTCTTTTATTTAAATAATATGACACGTGATATGATGATTTTAAATGATTAAGACTCATAAAATTTTAATAAAGTCATCTAAAACTTAATTTTCAACTTAAATTTTTTTTATTTTGATAATTTAATTAATGATATAAAAATATATAACGATAATTTTATATTATGAAATCAAATGTCATATCATTTAAATATAAAATCATAATTTTTTTTGCTATATTTTTTAAGAGATAAAACTATTAAATTTAAAAATAAAAAAATTAATTTTATAAATTGATAAAAATAAAAAAATAAAATAAAAATAAAGTGCAATAATAGTATATGATCAGGTTTGTTTGGTTTGAGCCGGTAGAGTGGCTGACAGATATTGTGTTATTATTAATTAAATTAATTAAAAAAAAAAAAAAAGAAATGAAAATGTCGTCACAAGACAACAACTGAGAAATAGAATGACGGCAAAGGAAAGTGGCGAGTCCGTTGAGGTCGAGGGATCTTGAGCGTCCGTTTACAGTTCACAAGAGTAGTGGGTGTGTGTACAATACAATACAATAGATAGATAGATAGATAGATACAAGAACAACAATAAACTAAAACTCAACTTTCATTTCTTTTCATTTCATCTCATCTCATCTCCACCGATCCATCATTACTTGGTTTGCTTTTCTACCCTATATTCCTTCTTTTCCAATTGCTTTTCAGCTCCATTTTCTACTTCTACTTTTCTTTCTCATCAATTTCATTATCATCCAACTTATTATAATCTGTTCGATTGGTTCAGACGCCGCACTTTGATTGGTTATAGATCCAATCATCGATTCGCGATCTGACCTTCTCACTCCCCAATTGCAATAGATACTTCAATTCATCACAAACCCTAAATCGCACTGGCTCAGCCCCTGCATCATGCTCGTGTTTTTAAGATTGATGATAAAATGAGAGATATGCTCAAGAGTGGTAGTTTTTCGCGGAATTCTACTGGCAGTAGTACTAACAACAACAATAACAACAACAACACTAAGCCTGCATCCGCTAGGCTCTCTTCACCTCAACAATCTTTAAGACGTTTGGGATTGTGTTCCCAGATAGCAACTTCTGGGGAACACTCCTCCCCTATTGTCTTCCCCGAAAAACGTGGCAAAGTTAAGGCTTCTAAGAAGAGTACCGATGCCGTTCGTCCGGGTGGTGATCAGGATGCAGCCAAGAATTTTGAGCATAGGATTGACATTGGAGGAGGACCTGGAGGAGGAACTGGTGATGAGAAGTCTGACTTGTTAGGATACGTTGTATTCTCTGGAAAGCTTGTTTTGGATAAGAGAAAGATCACTGTAAATAACAACACCGATGCTCAACAAAAATCTTTTGATACCATCAATCAATCTGCTGTCGATGCCAAATTAACAAGCAAGGCTTTACTGTGGGGATCTCAAGTGCTGCACCTCGATGATGTCATCTCGGTAATATGTTCATACAAACATTGCTTCTATGTTATGATCAGTCGGCTGATTCAATACTTTTGTGATAAACTCTTTTTAGTAGGTTCTAGGGAAACTAAAGAAATATGACTAATTGGTTTTAGTCCGTGTTTCTTCTAAACAGGTATCATATCATGCTGGTCTCAGACATTTTACAGTGCACTCTTATCCTATCAAAAAGGCTTCATGTTTTATGAAATCTCGAAGGAGTCGCAAGGACTTTCGTTTTGTGGCTTCTACGGTAGAAGAGGCTATTCATTGGGTTGGTGGATTTGCCGATCAACACTGTTTTGTTAACTGTCTTCCTCATCCTTTAGTGTCTTCGAAGAAGCAAGCATCCTCAGAATTATTTCAGTCTGATACCCCTCCTGAATTGCTCTTTAGATGCAAAACTCCGCCTAAGATGCTTGTAATTTTAAACCCACGCTCAGGCCGAGGTCGTTCCAGTAAAGTTTTCCATGGCATTGTGGAACCAATATTTAGGGTATGTTACACTCCATTCTATAGATTGTATATGCTGTGCGCATACTTGTTGTTATGGCCATCATTGTGATGGTATGCATATTTGATGCCATTTTCGGATTAGCAATGAAAGTTAAAAAGGTTCACTATCTAAAACAGCAAAACATTATGTGGACCGATAGTTATAGTCATAACCTATATTATGTTCAACTAATCATTGTTCTGTCAACATATTTTTCTTTCATATTACTATTTGGAGATCACTTCATTTTTTGATTTCAATACTGCAATCATTGTAGTTGAACTACTTGCATTACTTTTTATACTTTATATTATATATATACCATGAAAGAGGAAAGATCAAGTAAAGCAGCTTGTGGCTTACACTTTGACAGCTTGCTGGGTTTAGATTGGAGGTAGTCAAAACAACATCTGCTGGTCATGCCAGAAGTCTTGCATCAAGTGTAGACATCAGCACTTGTCCTGATGGTAAAATCATTGTTCTATAGTATGCACACATGTGGATTGTTGTTTTCTTTAGCATTTATTTTCTCTCTCTCATATTTATATTTATATATATCTTTTTTATTCTTGAAATTTGCAATTCTTTCAGGAATCATCTGTGTTGGCGGTGATGGGATAATCAATGAGGTCGGCACACTATCTTAATTATTTAGTGACTTTTCTTTGTACTTTCTTGTTCATTTAAAATATTGTCTCCTTTCTACATTGTTTGTTTTATTTCCTAAAAGGCCTTTCATATATTGTCTTGACTGGAAAAAACACGACCATAATTCAGACTGAAAGGAAAATGCAATGATAATCCAGACATTTGAGAGGCTTGGTTCTCTCCCCCAGTTGTCCTACCGATTCTTTCCTACTCTTGATCTCTATCCACTTGTATCTAGACATATCATAACATGACAGAATTTCATTCCCCTCCACTGCCCTGCCAAGCGCTAAGCTGGCAGTTAGTTAGCAATGGTATTTTAGCGATACGAGGCTTGCTATTCAAGGGAGCCAAAGTAGAATTAATAATCCAAAGCGGTAGAATTACTGACAACTGTTCTGAAAGTTTGTCTTAGAGCCTCATTTTAGGTTTTTAATGATTCACTGTTTTTTCTTTTATTCTTTTCTTTGTTGCACATTTCCTACCATTAAGAGAACAGTAAATAGTTGTAGCTGGGGTAGTTATTTGATTGAGTAAATTGCATTCAGCTCATTTCTTTGGAGATTGCTAAAATGACAACAATCTCCAAGTTTGGCTGAGTTTGAATTAGAAAAGGAGTTACAAATGTACAAGTTTGACAGGAAAATCCCAAGTCTTCATTCTCCTATCTGGATTTGAGGAGAGGTGAGTCTAGTCAGGAAAGAACCTGAGAATAGAAGGAACATCAACAAAATTTTGCTTTCCTCTTTCAGTAAGAGGATAATATTATTTGCAAACTGGAGGTGAGAGATCATGACCTCATCTGAGACTACGTGGCTGCCCTTGATAATCCCTGTCAAAACCTCTGGAAATTGTTCAATTGAAGGCATCTACTAGAATAAACAAGAATGGAGATAAAGGATTTCTTGCCTAAATCTGTATCATCAAGAAATATTGGATGTCTATCACCATTGTGTATGCTTGACTATAAGTAAAGTTTTGTTGCTTTCACAAGAATTTTATCTGTTAGACTGTTACACATGCATATTTTTCCAAATAATTTAGGTGCTGTGTATTATTCCAAGAAATATGGTGTATTTCACACCCCATCATTATTTTTTGAACAAAGATACTTTAAGGTTGTGTTTTTTCGCAGAAGGAGTAATGCTCTTTCATATTTTGAATACACACACATGCACTCATATATACACACACACACCATTGATCATAGGCACGTTATATGATGTGGTTGATTTGTAGGTTGTTAATGGTCTCCTTAGTAGAGACAATCAAAAGGAAGGAATATCGATACCTATTGGAATTATACCAGCTGGTTCTGATAATTCACTGGTATGGACTGTTCTTGGAGTCAGAGATCCGGTTTCTGCAGCAATGGCTATTGTGAAGGTAGCGTTATTTTGTTTTCTGTTGTCAAATAATTGATGAGACTCTGGGAATGTTACTAGTTCCTATTTTAGCAATCAAATAGACACCAATAGCATTTATATCCATGTTCTAGCCTCAGCCATAGTGTTTTTGTGTGCGTGTCTATATATATATATATATATATATATGGAGAAAGATAAATCGTAAGAAAGTGTATTGCATGAAATGTAGCAAACGTATTCCAACCGTTTGATCATGCTTGCTTTTGTTCTGTTTTGATTCTTATTATTACTTATTTTAAAATTGCAAAAGAGTTACTGCCATGTTTCGTTATTCATTTGCGCTTTCCGATGCATACTGATTACCGAATAGCAAATCTCAATATTTTTCCTACTCAGGCTACTATTTTTTGTCTTTTCTGATCAAATAGTTCATCAGGGTCTGTGGTGATTCAGGTTGAGTTACTTATATTTTTGCTTATAGTAGAAGTGTATTTAATGCTCTGGGATTTCTTTTATACTTCATTTGGACAATTACATATCATTATTTGCAATCAAGTATATATATAAATTGTGTAGTGAATGAATTGAAGTTGATGTGCACTTCGTTTTTGGTAGAATAGATAACCATTTTTTGATTTGATCGCCACTTCTATTTTCCATGTCAACAGTTATGCAGATTTATTGATATGACTGATACTTCATAAACACTTGTAGTTACTTTATATACTAATTCAATTTCTTGGTTCAGGGGGGCCTTACTGCTACAGATGTCTTTGCTGTTGAATGGATTCAGACTAATAAAATTCACTTTGGTTTAACAGTCTCATATTATGGTTTTGTTAGTGATGGTAAGTCAACGGCATATACAATTACAAACACTTTTCTTCTGCTTGGTTTTTGGTTACATTCCGGTCCCTTGCTTCTTGTTGCCACAATTTTTTGGCAACTGTGTTTTAGCTTTTAGGTTCATCTTTTGCAGACCATGTCTTGAGAATATTTAGCCATAATTAGCATTGAAGTTGAAATGTTCAAGAATCTATCATTCCAACAGCTTAAGGTCTTCTCACAGAACTGACTAAGATTGTTTTAGTGTATACAATGCTCAGACCCACCCTAACCTTGTGTTGAAATTTCAACTTTTGTTGAGAATATAGTGTTTCTTGTCTAATTAAGAACATGCATTATTTAATTAAAGCATGTTCTCTTTAAAAGATCATATGAATTTTTGATAATTAGTAGGGTAGTTATATGGACTTATATATGCAATATACATGGACATGTTAGGAAGTAGTGAAAATATGGATTGGGGGTTAGGACTGAAGAATTTGCTAGGAAGAATGGGTTAAAATGATGCATTTTAGTGGCTCTCTGTAAATTTTCCATCATTGTTTTGACCACTTTTTCATTTGGAAGTTTGTTACCTTAATGACAATTTAACAATAGGCACTTGGTAACTGAAAAAAAATGGAGAAAAAGGTAAAGAATGAAAGGGAAAAGAAAAGCTAGGGATACAATAAGACAACGAGTTAGCAATTGAAGGCAGTTGATCAATGCAGCACAATTATTAAGTTCGTTTTTGAATGGACTTTAAGTGTTTATTACTCGTGTTGCAGTGTTGGAACTTTCTGAAAAATATCAGAAGCGCTTTGGCCCACTGCGGTATTTTGTTGCTGGATTTTTCAAGTTCTTATGCTTACCACGATACAGCTATGAAGTTGAATATCTTCCAGTATCAAAAACTGAGAGAGAAGGAAAGCTTTCCGGTGAAAGGGAAGTAGTTGACATTTCAGATCTATATACTGACATCATGGGCAGATCAAATAAAGATGGAATGCCCAGGGCATCTAGTCTTTCAAGTATAGACTCTATAATGACTCCGAGTCGAATATCTGGTGGAGACCTGGATACCTGTAGCAGCACTCATGCTAGCACTGAACCTTCTGAATTGGTGCGTGGCTTAGATCCTAAGTCAAAACGCCTATCATCTGGAAGGAGCAATGTCACAGCAGAACCAGAAGTCATCCATCCTCAGCTGCCTCTATCAACAACTCCGAACTGGCCAAGGACCAGATCTAAGTCAAGGAATGATAAAGTATGGACTGGATTGACCACCACACATGATACCTCTAGATGGGGAAGTGCAACAAATGACAGAGAGGATATATCATCTACACTGTCTGACCCAGGTCCTATTTGGGATGCTGAACCAAAATGGGATGCAGAGCATAATTGGGATGTGGAAAACCCAATTGAGTTGCCAGGGCCACCGGATGATACAGAAACAGGATCCACAAAAGAGGTTGTGCCTCGTTTCGAAGAAAAATGGGTTGTTTCAAAGGGACCGTTTCTTGGCATTCTGGTTTGCAATCATGCTTGTAGAACTGTTCAGAGCTCTCAGGTGGTTGCTCCCAAAGCTGAGCATGACGATAACACTTTAGATCTGATCTTGGTTCATGGGAGTGGAAGGCTGAGGCTGTTGAGATTTTTCTTACTTCTACAGATGGGTCGACACCTTTCACTGCCATACGTTGAATATGTGAAGGTATTTGCATCTATAACTGTTTTACTCTTTTTTTAATGGATGTTGGAAATTACTGCTTAATCATTTACACACTACATTAAGGATTAAAATCAGTGCACTGTATAGTGATGACTAAACTGGTGTGTGTTTGGAGAAATAAAAGTTCACGTCCACAATGTACATCCTTCCAACTCTCGAGTTTGTTGCTCCTAGAAATTGTGGTCAAATAGGTCTTTTAACGTGAATCCAAACACCCTCTTAAATGATGTGACTATATTCAAAGTTCAAACCTTTGGTTTTTCTTTTTCAATGAATACTATTGAGAATTGTGATTAGTTTTCAAGTGTGTATTATGACCACTTCAGTTTGTTTGAGAGTGATTTCTTGTTTGGCATATCTTGCTATGTTATTTAGTGTGCAGAAGCTTCACATTGCCCTTGTAACTGGTGCATTTGCATCTGTTGAAATTGTATAAATTCAGCACCTATTTTGATGCAGGTAAAGTCTGTTAGAATAAAGTCTGGGAAACACACTCACAATGGATGTGGGATTGATGGTGAGCTTTTTGCACTCAACGGACAAGTAATTTCTTCATTGCTTCCAGAACAGTGCAGGCTTATTGGTCGCTTCCGTATATGATTACTGTGAGTTCTTTTAAATTCTTTGACGGGTTTTGGTAAGCTCATGTACCTTCTCCTTTATGAATCCAGATACCCAATTTGTCTTGTCAAATTCCTTGTCGCTGTAACAGCTGAGCTTTGTAAATCTTTTGTTTCGGTTATATGTATCTGTTGTTGCTTGCTTGTCCATCTTCTCTTTATTTTGTTTTCGTAAAAAGAAAAAGAAACGCTGCACATTTATGCATTTTCTGCAACAAGAAGCTGAATGTATTGCCGATGTCCATTTCCTCAGAATTGATCAGTTGATTCTCTTATGCTAATGCTTTTAGATTTTGATCCTGTTTCTCCATATCTGTAATCTACTCATGTTCAGTTCAGTCTCCTATCCATTTCCACAACATGGTGTGAAAGTCGAGATGATTTTGGGTCTTCATTCAAGTTTGTATTAAAGGTGATTCAAGGGTGAACTACTAAAGTCACACCACCTATATGTTACCGTTTGGTTTATGTTTTTAATATATTTTAATTAACGAAGTCCTAAAAAAAGGTTAAAATTGAAAGACAAAAGGTCAGCACTGAGAGGGATTGTAAGGTAACCATTCCTGCCCTAGCAGTTGTATTAACTTCACCTATCAACCACAGGTGGGACTTTGCAACAAGTATTTTTTGTAATAGATTCTATAGCTTCTTCAATAAACGTGGATGGGGACGATCAAGTTGTTTAAGTTCAAGGCCACCTGCGGGTAAAATTTGTTTCGTTGTGTTCGAATTTTATAATGGGTAGGTATCTAATCTACGAGTAAATAATTCAAGGCATTATCACTTTTCTTTCTACGCAGCTGATATGTCTTAGCTTCCACACTTATTCAAATCTACCAAACTAACAACCTTCCGCTGAAAACAACCTTTCATTTGTCATCAGAACCATCACAAGTCATCTTCCTTTTCCTCAAAATTAATCAACTCAACTCCAACCAACCACACCAGCCGTCACAAAATCACTATAGACCCCAGCTCAACCTAACCGTCTCAAAACCATTTAAACCTACCAAACTAGCAACCTAATCAAGACCACCGACTTGTTGTTTTGTTGATTGTAATAGAGGTATAATATTAATGATAAAATGAACTTTAACTTTTTTTTCTTAATCGTCTAGTTCCTATAAAATTCTTGATAATTTAGGGTTTGAAGTTTAATATGTCAATCAAAAAGCTTGTTAGATCTAATAGATAGTCTATAAAATAAATATAAATAATAGAATAATATTATTGTTTTTATTGTAATATAATAGCTTAAATTCTATATTTATTTACTCTTTAAAGACAAAAGTGTACAGACGTAAAAAGAAAAGACTTGAGAGTATATATTGTCAAAAATATTTTAGTATATAAGTTTATAAGGTGACAAATTTTAAATACTTTATCACACATAAATTTTGCCACCTATGAGATAAATAACATAACAAACTTCAAACTAGCTAACAAATTGGATCGGATTTTCAACAAAGACATAACAAGTATATTTTGGAATGCAATGTGAAGTTCAATCTGTTGCAATCTTAGAGGGAGAGAATGAGGTCGTGTGATTACTTCTAAAAACGTAATAGTATCCCAGCATATTCAGAGTTAACCCAGCATATTCAGATGTTTAAAAGCAAACATTAAAATAAAATATTTTATTTAACAAAAATAACATAAGAAAACAATGTGTATACACTTATTCGTGTGCAAAAATAACATAAGAAAATCAACTAAAATAAATGTGTATACACATTTTTTTAGCTTTGGTATGTTATATATATATATATATATATATATATATATATATATATATAATTAGTTAATTAATTTTGTAAAACATATCACAACTCCATTTAGCTCAGCGGCACTATGCTCTTTTTGCAACAACTTATTAGTAATAAATAATATTTATTTATTTTTGCTTAGAGACCTATATATCTTTAGAAAAATGTTTTTTTAAGACTAAAACCGGGGTTTGGATAGCTTTATGTATCTTTGCCTTTGAGTTTAAGCCCCTGTTAAAAAAAATAAAAAAATCAAACAGTGGTAGTTTTTGAATGAAATATTGAGAGAGTAACAAATATTATAAACAAATTATTTACATAATTTATGCACACGAATAATTACAAGTTTACAACTAACATTCATAAAATAAAACAATCACAAATTCACAATCACAAAGTAACAATTCTCATATTAAAATTTACAATTCTCATTTCTACGCAAAAATTATTGACAATTCACATACTACAATTAATTCACAATCTTAAACTAAAATAATTTATAATTAACAAATGTTAGAAGAAGCAAAGAGAGAGTATAAGAAAAAGGAACATAGAATTGAGAGAAGAAAGGGAAAGAGATGAAGTCAAATAAAACTAGTTTATTCTAACACTATTATTATAGTAATTTATCATTATTATTTATAAAAAAATAAAAATAAAATATAAGAATGCCATGACCGCATATACTCCTGGAGGTATGCCAACGTTTCTCATTTTTTATTTATAAATACTTTTAAATTAAAAATAAATAAACAAAAGGATATTTTATATACAAATAAATTTTAAAAAAGTAATAAATAGAATAATGTTTTACATACAAATAGATATATTATCTATTTTTTCAATCTACATTATTTGGATCATGAATGAATCACAAAATAAAAATTTAGTTAAATTATTATTTTTTAGGTTTTGTTTTATTCTCTTAATTAATTTGTGTTTTATTTGATCTCTTATTTTTATTTTAAATAATTTAGAGATTAAAAAAAATGATTTTTTAACTCCCGTTTAATTACTATTATAAAAATAATTTAAATCTATTTGTATACAATTTTGAAAAAATAATTTTTTTAAACTACAAAATTACCATATATGACATAAATGATTTTCAAGAAAATTTGTTTGTTTGAAAAAATTAATTTTTATATACATATCTTTCTAAATACACATATGTCTCTCTACTCTCTTATGCATTTATATCTCTCTCCTTCAAATATTTGGGGATTATCTCTCTCACTCTCTACTATCTCATGTTTCCTCCTTCTCCCTTTTATCTTAAGCAAATCAATGAATTTAGGTCTTCCATTTCATAATTTTCAGATTTTTTTGAAAAATAAACATATAAATGAATCATAACGAAAATATACAAGTAATAGATTTTGGAGGTCTTGTTCTAACTTAAAAAATTGGGTCTATAATAAAAAAAGTGTAATTTTAATAGTTAAAATAATTAAAAAAACAAATTTTAATCCCTATCCACATGTCAAAATATATATGCTCTATTTATACCAATTTACATGATTCTCTAAACATATCAATATACATCTTGAACATACATTGGACTCAAATTTCTTAGGTTTGTTTTACTGTCATACTATCTTGTAACAAATCTTTTATAACTCTCAAAATTTTTGCATATTTTTAAGTTGTCATTTTAATTGATATTTAAGTGATCAAAAATGTTAAATCATATATTTAAAACATCAATTTATAAAGGAATCTATCCATATTCATCCGACATGAATTCCATTAAAAAAAACACACAATTAAAGAAAAAAGAACAATAATTTAGAGAAATTAAAAAAGAGAAGAAAATTTACTAGATAAAAATTTAGAGGTGGGTCGAAAAAAGTATCTAATAAATTAATATAAATCGACGAAAAAATTCTAATAAAAGTTAATGAAAGAACAATATAGAATTAAAAATAAAATAAATAATGGCATCAATAGATTCGAATTTCCCGCACCTACATATTATATATATATATATATATATATATATAAATTTAAAAATGATATTTATTATAATTAATATAATAAAATAATAATTATTAATAAAATTAAAAATTATTTTCTATAAAAGATAAGATTATAATTTTTAATATTTAAAAATATTAAATGTATTCAATTTATATATATATATATATATAAAATTTAAAATGATTTTTGTTTTGAAAAACTAGAATTTATAAATATGAAACATATTCATTGTTTAAATTGAAGTGAAGACGAAGAGAAAAATAAAAAAATTATTTGACAAGTTAGTCGGTAAATAAAAGAGATGACATATCTAATATTTTTTAAATAAAATGTAAATAATTAAAATAGCTAATTGAAGCATAATTAAGAGTTAAAAATTTAGTAAAAAAGTAGTGAGAATTTGGTTGGGTAAGCGGAGAAGCAAAAATGAATATATTATCCATTCAAGAGTGAGAGACGCTGCGGACGCCACAATCAATCAATCAATCAATCGAATCGAATCGAGAATGATGAGCATGAGCAGTACGAGTATGAGTCTAATTGCAACAAACGCGACTCCGTTGAGAGTTTGTGCAAGGTCGGCAGCACCATCCAGAAACAACATAATGACGATAAGATGCGAAGAGAAAGATGAAGAAACCAAAATTGGAGCGCGAATTAGGGTGAAGGTTCCTCTTAAAGTCTACCACGTTCCTAAAGTTCCGGAAATTGATCTCGCTGGTATGGAAGGTAATATCAAGCAGAACGTTGCTCTGTGGAAGGGTAAGCGAATCTCTGCTAACCTTCCTTACAAGGTTGAGTTTATCTCAAAAGACATTCAAGGTCCTCGTGGTCCTCTCAAGTTCTCTGCTCATCTCAAAGATGACGAATTCGAATTTATCTAATTCTCTCTTTTTTTATTTATTTATATTTGGTACTTCAATAACAAAGTTGGAGTGGTTGTCTAATTATGTATTCAATTCAATCGTTTTGCTTCCTTCTACTTCAATTTGGTTATTGTTATTTATTTATTTATATTTGGGAGATTAAAGTATTCAACTCAATGATGCTTCCATAGTCATGGTGGCTTCAGTTTCACATAGTACACTGCTACTACGCCTTCAACCACTCGCCCATCTCTCATACGTATACAATCAATTGAAACTTACAAAATAGAAAGAAAAAGTTTTTTTTTTCTTTTTAGAAAAAAAAACCCTCCTTCGAAGCTGCTTTAGGATAAAGTCATTTGATTAACAAGTATATTTTTACGTTTCTATGGTCATGGTGGCTTCAAATTCATGACATGTATCTTTTCTCCATTTCTTTGGTCATTTGGATACTTAAAAAACTAATTTTGATTCAAACTACACAAATATATTAACTCATTAAAGTATTTCTTTCACGGTAGAAACCAATACACACAAACCTAATACGTGTTTAGTGTATGTTTGAAAAGACAAAATAAGTTATTTTATATGTATTAAATTAATTTTAACATGTTTCAATGTTATTAAATACAATTGATTTGACTTTAAAACTGATTCTTGAAATTTGAAACTTTTAGATCTGTAATTGATTTTAACTTTGAGAGTTACCTTGTTTAATTTTGACAAATGGTAAACAATCTATTGCCACTTTGGAGTTAATCGTATAAGAAATTAATATAATTTTATGTATCTTAAATATACATATAGAAAGTCAAATGTATTTTACATATATTGAACCACAAAATGGAAGGACAAAGAGGTTACCAACATTTTTTTTTCTCATTCCAAATCTACAAAACGAAGATATTGGAACCATCACCGGTCATCACTTTCTGATTCATAATTATGACCTTTTCAAATTACATTGTGAGGCCTATCATGAGTGTCTATATATTTGTATCAAGAGTTGTAGTGAAGCCAAGAAAATAAAAAATAAAAAGATAGCTAAATAAAATCCAGTAACAATTTTCATAATTTCAAGAAGAAGAAAAAAACTCAGTCACAAACAAAATTGCAGAAATAAAGTGGCAAGATTCATGACAATCTCAACATGTGCTAGTCATCGGTCCAAGTTGCACATTATTCTGTGCTTTGATAAGATCAGTCGACATTGATGAAGGTATTCTGTGACGCTTCAAAATTCTTGAAGTGGCGATTTTTGCTGTTTCATAGTTCAAGACAATGACCCTATCGTCGTCCAAATCAAAATGCAAGCTTTCTGTGCTACAGTTTTCAACAAGTTGGCATAAATGTTCAAGATTGTCAATTTCTGTTCCATTAACCTTCAAAACCTGCGTATCAGAAGTAACATATTAAACCAAATAGGAAATAAAAACATTCATTTTATGTGAACAAAATTAACCTGTAACAATGATCAAAATGTGCATAGAATCTTTTTAAGAAAAAGATAACACTTATGAACATCATAGTGATAGACTGTTCGCACCTGGAAGTCTGCAAGACGCTCATAACCAGCATTGATATCATCCATCAAGACCTAAAATCAATAAGATATTATTAATAAAAAGATGCCAAAACATCTTATATAAAAGCCTGAGTGTTTGGGGAAGAAAAAATGGATGGTGGAAGGTGGACCTATTGGCTTTAACAGGTGTCTGGCATTGGGCAAACACATAACAGAGGTAACTACTAATAGCAAACGTGTAGGATTTGTGCCAGAGTCAAAAAGATTCTAACCTGTGTAGGATTTGAGCCAGAGTTAAAAAAGAGTCTAACCTGTGATAGGATAACAAGTTGTTGATTTTCTTTCTTGGGCAATTCCCTCAATGCCCGTTCACACAAACGGCGAGGTGAAGCGTTATACCAGTCTTCTCCATACTCATGAAGGTATGGTTGAGTGAGTGGAACAAATACCAGACCAGCAAAAATGTAATAACTTGGAAGTTTATCGAACTGATGAACTGGAACTAAGGGTTGGATCTGAAACATAGACAGTAACATCAACAGAATGATTATCTGAAAAGGAACTTTATCACAAAGAATAAATTAGTATTAGTATTAGTGTTTTAAGTTTAATCACAATGGTAAATCCTGTTTCATGAGAGAATCACAAATGCAGTTTGATTTTCGGTGCAAAAAGACCTGATTGACACATGTTTGGATGGGAGATTGGTTTAGATGATATAGTCAACGAAGCTATTCCAAATATGGTACTAAATTTATCTCTTTTTTCCAACTAAAACTATATTCAAGTGTGCTTGACAAGGACAATAATTAACTTGTTAAACATATAAAACTTACAGGTCGGAGAGTAATACTGAGTTCAATCTCTTGGCCGTCTCTCAGAACTCTGACTACTGCTTTTTCATTAAGCTTCTTCATAGACACCAAGTGATCAAATGTTATCCGTTCTCTATTTCGGAAAGGAACTGCATCGTACATGTAATATATTTATATTATGCCTATGAACTCAATGGAAACTCAGGCTAGGAGGAAGGGCTTTTCCCACTTAATGGTAATGCTCAACTATTTTTAACAATACAACTAATCATAAGCTTTTATAAGATTCAGAATCAGAAGATTTCAACTCATTCAGAATCAGAAGATTTCAACTCATTCAAAATTTCAAATTAGACTTAAACTTCTGTTTTATTAGGTTGATGCTTACGGTGCATAAATGCATGAGGAAAACAAAGATAGGAACTCCTATAAATGAAGTAAATTCCATGTATGTTGTCATGTTAAGCCTTCACAGATTACATATCATTGCCATGTCTGGGTTGGGACTTCTCAAAGGCTGGTTATAGAGTAAAAAAATCCAAGAAAAAGAAATGAAAGTGCATACCTGTACCATCATTTGCTATAGGCACCCCATCAAATGAAAGTATAATATCATCTTTCTTCAAAACCTTGTATGCATCTGAAAGCGGATTTATTTTGTTTACAAGCACCCCAGTCATGCCAGGTTGCATACCAAAATGGTTTCTGAGGTGCACATTTTCAGTAGTCTGGCACGACAAACCCAGGGAGCAAAATCCACTGTATTTTCCATTTTCTTCTACACCAGATATAAAATGCTTTATTACAGGTACAGGTATTATGTAACTGCAACATCAAATATGAAAAGAAGTAATCTAGTATGCAGAATATACGTTTGATCAGACCAACAGAATATAATACTTCATGATAGTTCGTATAGTTTTTTTACAAGCACCCCAGTCATACCAGGTCCGGTCGCATACAAAAATGGTTTCTGTCTGAGGTGCACATTTTCAGTAGTCTGGCATGACAAACCCAGGCTTCAAAATCCTATGTATTTTCCATTTGGTTCTACCCCAGATATAAAAAACTCAACTACAGCTACAGGTATTATGTAACTGCTACTTCCAATATGAAAGGAAGTAATCTAGTATGCAGAATATAGGTTTGATCAGACCAACAACATAATATGAAATACTTAAATGATAATTTGCATGAAGGAGGCCACTTATTGCAGAATAGCACGGTAGGTTTTTTCCCTGCCACCATTATAATATCTCACCATGTAAGGTCACTCATGGCGACCTGTCCCTGTTTCCCCCTTTCAAACTGCCGGCCTTGTAATTTTTAGGGGTGGGTCTTTCAAACTTGGTCCTAATGTTGTTGATCATTTTCAAGGTCCTTCACCAACCCACTCCTTACCTGATTGGACTTGTTTTTATTCCTTTCAGTCCCTTATAATGATTGATGAGATAAACTGTGTTTTCTGTGGTTGATAGTTGATATAAATAATTTGGTCTTTGTATTGTGCTCTGTGAAGAACTATAAGATATCTCAAGGTTGCAGAATTGAAATATAAAGTGATGGTGATGAACTACTATATATGAAAATAGAAACTAATGGAAGATTAAGGAATTAATGAATCATAAGTTTTGAAATTGAAGAAAAATAAAGACAGAGAAAATAAAAGGACTTACCCAATATTCTCGGCACCTGAAAGATTTTGGAATGCTACTCCAGCAACTTTCTTGCCCATAATTGCAGGACCACCACTATTCCCTGGATTTATGGCTGCATCAATCTGTATTGCCATCAGTTGTGATGCACCATGTACATATTGTGTAGGTTCAACCCTGGAAACAACCCCTTTAGTGACTGAAATGGTGTCACCGCCTGTGAAAACAAAACAAAAGAAAAGCGTATTAATAAAAGATTTGATGGAAAATGTGAAGTAACTTGCAATAGTGAGATGCAAAGAAATAAAATAAAAAAATGGAGCAGAAGATAATACCTTGAGGATATCCGACAACAGCAACAGCTTGTTGTAGAAAAGGGATATGACCAAAGTCAAGAGGAATCATTCCATCCCAAAAGTCTTGAGAATGAACAAGTAATAGAGCTAAATCACATTCATGACCAACAGCTTTAACTTGTGCTCTATATTTGGTTGGAGAGCCATGTTTCCTTACAAGTACAAATGAATGATCAGCTACTACATGAGCATTTGTAAGAATCTGTTTCCCCATAATTACAAAGCCTGCATAAATAAAATAATGCATTTATAAGCAATTGTTCTGGTAGGAAGGAATGGCATAAAAAAATGAAAAAAGAATAAAGAACTGACCAGAGCCGGTGGTTTCGCGCTGGGCTTTGTTCTGCCAAGGAAGTAAGTAGTTGGGACTGCAAGAAACGGTGAAGATTTTGACAACTGAATTGAATGCAAGTTCCACTGCTGTATTATTATTATGATGATGATGATGATGTGTTAATGTGGTGTTACGAGGCTGAGCATTCCTCCTTAGTCTTGTTGTTGTTCTCAACTTGTTGTAAGATGTCAAAGACAAAGACAAAGTTGTTGTTTCATCGTTGTGTATGGAGGGTGATTGAGTAGCGAAACGACGGTGTTTTAACCGATAGGCAGAGGTGAAAAGATTCCGAGTTAAACGGACAAATGAACCCATTCTTGTAATTCAATTCAATCGGAAATAGCAGCCACAACAACTGGTGCTGCAGCCCCAACTCAAACTAGGGCGGGCGGGCGGCATCTCATAAAATTAGTTTTATTTAATGCTCTCATACCTCTTTTTTTGCGGGGTAATCTAGACTATTCCCCTGCGCTGCAATGCTAACGGGCTTTATATTGAAAAATAGTATTTATTTACACCTAACATAATTTGATTTGATTTTGTGTTGGTAGTAATAATTAGGTGGGCTGCATCGCATCGCATTGCATTGCTTTCTTATGACTATTGTGTATTCCTATTCACACCCCCTCTAGTTGTTTTGTGTGTTCCCTCATTCATTAATTCATTCATTCATTCTCACTCACCAACCACCAAGCAGTCTCCTTCATTTCCAATTATATTCTTACAACAAATTTGGTGAGGTAGATCGAGCGATGGCATATTCAGGTGTTGTTGTTAGGAGTAACACAAATCCTTTGGCTTCTTGTTCTTCGTATAATAACCAAAGCATCGTGAGGAAACAGCAAGGAGGTGATTTTGAAGTAGGGTTTGGTATAAGGAAGAGAACAAGTGGAGTGGCGTTGATCAAGTGTGGTATCGAGCGTAGCAGTGATGGGAAGAAAGGAGTAGTATCCAATTCCAATTATGTGGTTCCTCTTGACGACACTCTTTCATTCACAAACTCATCATCCTGTATAACTCGTCCTTTAGGTGAGATTCTTAGAGATTTGAACAAAAGGATTCCAGATACTATCGTCAAACCTCATAATACAACTACTGTTTCTCCTCCTCCTTCTTCCGATCCTTCTTCCTTCATCCCCTGGTAATATAATCATACTCATCATCTCATTATTTTTTTATTTTTTTATTTATTTACTTATCATATAAACTCCCTTGCTTTTTAGGTATCATGCCAACAGGATGTTGAGCTTCTACGCACCAGGATGGTGTGGAGAGATACGCGATGTCATTTTCTCTGATAATTCTACTGTTACTGTTGTTTACCGTCTTACTGTACGCGGATCTGATGGAGAGGTACCATTACCATTTACCCTCTTTTTTACATACACTTGTTATTGCAGGAGGATGTGTCTTCTTCTTAATGAACCATCATTCTGATTTCAAGCTCCTCTTTATATGCTTCTTATTGTATTAGCTTTTATATATAGCACTAATCTTATCTCTATATTTTGTTTCCATGGAGAATTTTGGATGGCTATTAAGTTTATAGTTTGGTATATATTTCTTATTTTTTTAAAATAGCAACATAACTGTTCTTATAACATTTTAATCACTTGAGATAAGTTATACTTGAGGTGTAAGCTAGCTCAGTGGTAAGAGCTTAACCTTGTAACTTCAAGGTAAGGCGTTCAAATCCTCTCGCTAACAGTCGTAAGTTGACCATTTGGGCCACTTTGATTTATAAAATCCTCCTCTCAAATATTAATTCAAGGCTAAGTCTACGGTACACAACTACAATAATCTTGCATCATGTATAAGTTTATTTTCTACAATTGGATCAATTAGTCTCATTCTCATCATATCTCATTTGATCCAATGGTGGAACTTATTAATTCAATGGTGGAAACAAATCTCAGAAATTATCAGCTATATTTGATTCTAAACTCAATATTTATTTTATATATCAACTCTTTTTAAACATAGTATGTGAGAGCCAGTGTGAAGGCACTGGTATTCTACTTGTTGAAATTATGAATTGAACCGTATAGATCAGCTTCCTAATTTTAAATGTCCGAAATGACTTTGATTTTCTTTGTTATGGCAGGCCTATCGTGAGTCAACCGGAACAGTATCAACTACCGATGCCTCTATTGGTGATCCAGTTTCAGCAGCAGAGGAAAATGCTTTCTGTAAAGCCTGTGCCCGGTTTGGTCTTGGCTTGTATTTGTATCATGAAGATCAAATGACCAACATTTAAGCATCCATATTTCATCTGGTTTACTGTGATTTTTACTGGTTTCTTCTAATTGGTATAAATAGAAGTGAGCAAAAGGTGGCGGTTAGATACTTGTTTTGTACGAATCCAAATGCTTATTTGAAAGCATGTTTCGTTTTTGGCTTTGTGTTTTCAAAGTTAGGGTGGCCTAGGCCTTAAATTTGATGTGGAAATGAACAATTTCATTATGCTTTTACTACTGTAAAGGGAATATCCTTTTTACTATTAGACGTCTACAAGGTGCTGTATATGTTTTGAATCCATGCATGATTTGAAAAACAGAGGTGATATCTGATTATGGAAATTTTAGAATTTAGAAAGTTTATGTATTTCCTATTAGTTGTTTCTATAATTAAAGAAAAATGTGATGAAATTGTTTTCATATAAGTTATAACTATAACAGTTAAAAACAAGTTATAAACATGGAATGTCATGCCATCAGTAGAGTCGGAAATTTTTTTCAAAGGCAAATATAAATATAGTCTTGTGACAAAAAACTCAATTCCTAACTTTACAGCCGTTACAACTGCTAACCTATCCAACCATTTATCCCAAATAATTTAAGAATTCTATTCATTACATAATTCCATTCAAAGATAATTTTAAAAGTAGATATATAATTTTTTTACTTAAAACTCCTTTCATTATATGTTTTATATATATACCATCATTTTAAAAAGAGAAGCATATTTTAAAAGGCGAAGAGGTACAACTAGCACCAATTATTTTCTTTTATCGTAGTGTCTGATGAAGGCAAAAAAAAAATTGTTAAACCTACTTCATAAAAAAATATTACTTTTTTTTTTTCACTTTAAAAAACCTCGTGGAAATATTGATCTCATACAGTATTTGCATGTGCCATCAGTTATATGTTATTCTTCTATAAATTCTTTCTAACACTCAAAATTGTTTATGGCAATAGATATATCATAACCATTTGCTCATAAATTAATTCAAACAGCCATATTCTCAAATGAAATAATTGGGGAATAGCCTTCCAAAAAAACAAGAATTGGAGGAGGTACTAGATAATTTTTCCATATACTTCGTTATAGCCATTTCATCATGTTTATTTATATCTATTTAAATAATGCTTCAGCTTCATATTTATAAACACGGACAGGACTCAGAAAGGAAAGTAAATATTGTACTTTCAAAATTAATGGTTAGGGGCAAAAAAAAAAGCCCTAATAATTCATTCAAGTGTAAGGATAACCAAATTTTAATAATACATATGTAAACGCTAAAGCAGTGATTCACCCACCAAGAGGGTAATTGAAACCCTCAGTTCTCAACTAGCTGAGTAACAGAGAAAAGTACACTTCATGAAAAATAACCAAGATTTTGATTAAAAACCCAACATTGAAGTGGAGTGCACAATGCTCGTCACTCTAATCCTGAAAAAATAACATGATGTTTACATCAGATACATGGGTACTAATGGGGATAAGATGAGAACGCAAACAGGCAGAGCATATATAAACATAAACATTTCACTACAACTGCATGATCAGAGTCTGTTGCATTTGATTCTCTAACAGTTAGATAATCTATAATGGATCTCATTCAACTTTGATGCCTGTTTTCCTTTTCCTCAAGGTCAAGGATGGGAACAGGTAGGATCTAGGATACAGTACTATAATATTTGTTCCCACACCCACATTTTTAACAAAAATACTAATATCTGGAACCACATCAGAGATAGGAACTTTAATATGCATTTGAGTAGGAAATATACCTGATCCACAAGAAAAGCTTGAAACACAAGGAAAAGTAGGAAATATACCTGTTCCATTTGAGTACCATCAGTATTTTTCGGCTCTTGTGTATCATTGGATTCAGCATGAACCACATCTTCATGTTTTTCATCAACCTTATCCAACATTATATCATCGGTCAAGCTTTTTAGATCTGCAGGAAGTTGGCCAGACTTCAGTGCCTGCAAAGTGCAAACATGAAACCCAATTAGATGACGTATCATCAGTCTTTTTTATAACATATGAAAAAATTTATATTATGAAGATACAATAAAATAGCCAAGAGAATGTCATAACAAGGCTCACAAGACACACTAGTAGCAAGAATCTCAAAACCGTTTCCCCTGTTTCACCCATACAACCAGATCAATGTATGACAAACCAAATTCCATCATGGGGATATGGCAAACAATCCGGTTTACATAATCTAAGCAAGCGCGTGCTGAAAGAAAAACTGAGGTTGTATTTTTGAGCTCCAAGGACACACAAGACATTTCATAGAGAGCCTCCCATCAGTCTAGCAAGAGGTATTAGTAAAAATGAAATGTGAAGTAATTTTAATATTATGTTACTCATGAGTATGACAAGAACAAAACTTAAGATATACAAGAAATGGTTATCCAAATTAGAAAAGCAAGCACCTTTTCAAGCCTAGCAACCTCTTCAAGAGTCTGTGAATTAACAATGGCAGCCTGCACAAAACAGAAACGTGCAAGACCATGGGTTAACCCACAAATAACTGTCTGATGTACCAGCATCTAAGAGATATCAAAGCGGCACATACGATAATTTAAAAGAAACCTGTTCAACACATATTATGTATGGCTTACTCAGCCTTCATAGATTACAATGGGAATGTTCCAGTAGGTTCTACTGCTGTTAGTTATAGCTTTCATATAAGTGAGATTGATACTTTACTAATTAAAGAAAGTTACGGCTGTCCCAATTGTTAGAGTCTCTAATAGGAAATTATCTGCTCTCTCTATCTTAATCTCACTCACAATTCTCTCTAATATAAAAATATTTCACTGTTAACCAATAAAGCTTTTACCAAATGGGCTGATGAAACAGAAAGCATACGCATCTTACAGCATAAATCTAACTTTATAGGATAATAAATTATACTTACAAAATAAGTCAATCTCAAATGCAGATAATTATTAAGCTCTTGTGATGTATTTTGTAGTTGAGACCTCATTAATTTCATTCCCAGAAGTTCAGGACAAACTGAACGGGTGGTTTTTTTTTCTTTAATGATTGATGAATAACTATAGTTCTAATCATCTCAGAAACAAGAATTTAACGTAGCAAGAATTAAAAATAGAAGAATAGGTACTTCAAGGATCAGGCCAAGCATTTTGTTAGGACACTGGTATTTGATAGATTTGATACAGATGAGATGTTGCATGTTTGTCGGTACTGTCACAAGATAAAGATATAATTTAGACTCCTTATGTTGTACTGTAGGGTGACTACCAGTGTTATCAATGGTAGATGGCAGAACATGCCATGGCGGAATGGCAGTGCCATGGCCGCAGTTTTTTATGCAAGAAAATAAAAAATTCCCCGTATCCCTGTATATGTGTCATATTGGTGTAATGTACCCATGTTGTACTACATAGTTGGGCTCATAGATTGTTTGTTATAACAAAGTGTCCCTATAATTTCAAGCATCTTTTAATGGTTTGCTGTGAAATTATGAGTTAAAGGCTTAAAGCAAGTAGGTAATCTTCTCATCTAATACAATTTATAATCTACACACACATATGCATAAAAGGGGAAAATGCACTAATTATAGATCTGCATGCTAAATTGAACATGATGTGCATGGCACATGGTCAACCCATTAAGTGATAAGCATTTTACAAGTTCACTTGTCACTATACCTTAATAGCAATAATTTGCTCTGGAGTAGGAGCAGTCACTTTGGGTGTCTGTTGTTCGTCCGTAGATTCTGAAACTTCTGGAGTTTCAACAGGTGAAACCGCTTTCGCTGGTGCCCTTTGAACTTCTTCTAAAACTTCCTTTGATTCAAACAAATTTTTGGCTTCTAAACGTTCCTATTAAATTTTTAAAAACTATCAAATGAAGGAAATACCGATGATAAGGATGTGTAGTTGGTAATAAGATAAAAATCCAATAATATACAATCATTTTCCTTTTTTTTAACACTGCAATCTCTAATAATGTGACGAAAGAATCTCTTCATGCATCCACAAATATCATTTTAAGAAAAAAAATTATTTGCACCCAAGATCTGGTTTGCATTTCAAACCATTCAGTCTATTAAAGCTAGTGTAAAACAAGGACTAAAAATTAGTCCATATTCTACAGTTATATTATTATATGTAGTAAAATTTGCACAACTTGGTCTTGGTATTAACTATTAAATACCAGTGGTATGTTTTAAAATGCCGATTTATTCATTCAAATCAGAAATTTTCAAAACATCTTATATTTCAAAAAACCAACCCTAAAAAATAAAAATATTGGTATTGACAAAGAAAACCTTACCTTATTTTTGACTTTCTTGAAGTCCAAAACTCGGAGGGACTTGAGCTTGTGAATAACATAAAGCCTATAATTGACTTTTTTTGTAATATTGTTGTCAAGAAGACTAAGGAACTGCAGCTTTGGAAGGGAGGCCAAAGGATCAATTTCTACTAAGTTTACAATCCTGTTATTAGTGAGAACTAATGTGTGTAATTTCGGTAGGAACTCTGCAATAATACAAATTGCATCATAGTAAGGTATAGTTACATAGCTTGTTACTTACTACAACAAGAAGCTAAAGTTAAAGCCTTAAAGGTTGAGAGTATACCTCCAATATTAGGATTAATTCTAGTAATCCTGTTGTTATTAATGAGTAGTGTACCCAATCGATTAAGATATGGTAGATTTTCCAATTTAACAATTTCATTGTCGGACAAATCTATGGTGTCAAATTGATCCTGCGAGAAATCCATTACAAATGAACTCGAAATTCAAGTAGACTAATCAACACAAGATGAACCCTATCAAAATAATGAAATTGAATAATGAAAAAAAAAAAGAAGGGTCACCTCGGTTGCACCTATGTTTTCGATAACAGAAATTTTGTTGCCTGCGAAGAATAGAACAAGCATGTTGGTGTTAAAAGTAAAAAGGAGAAATAGATAGAGTGAAAAGGAATAGTACCTCGAAGATCTAATTCACGCTCTTTGATGGCATTGAAGAAATGAGGACTTTTCCAGATAAGATCAGCAGTGAGTCTCACCATATTGATTAACGAGAAGAATGATGAGCACCGATATTACAGAGAGAACTAAGTGTTACTGCTTCAGGGGAGTGAGGGGAAAATAAAACCCTAGTGCTCTCAACAAGCCTAAGCCTTTCTCAATGTCCAACAATAAGAGGTTTTACCATTTTCTGATCTTCTAAACAAATTTTTAAAACAATATCCAATATTATTAAAATTGTTTAATTGCATTTTTACATCCTTTTACTTTTATCAATTTATAAATTTTGTCATTTTATTTTTAAAGTTGTCAGTTTGTGTTTGTCTCTTATATTTTTAAATTTAAAAATATATAAAAACAATTAAATTTATTAATTATTTATATGTTATTAATTAAATTATAAATATAAAGAAAAAAATTAAAGTTAAAAATTAAGTTTTTATGTTGGTTTATTCTGATTTTATTAATATTAATCATTTTAAATCATCGTATCATATGACATATTATTTAAAGTAGGTTTCATCGTTATTTTTTAATTAAAAAATTAAAAAAATTGACTAA
>JBBPBS010000170.1:220037-238211 GCA_037974835.1 Cicer judaicum
AAATTACTTCGAACATGCGACATGAACTTTCATAAAAAAAATAAAATTGATAATAAAAAATTTAAAAGATCAAAATTCAAAATAATATTTTAAAAGATTAAAAATAAAAGTTGATATATTTAAAAAAACTAAAAATATATTTAACTTTTTATTTTAATAACAAAAAATGTTATATAATAACAAATACAAAAATTGTTAAATTTGAGATCATGTACCTTGTAATCTAAAATAATTTTAGACGAGATATTAAGAATTAATTATCATTTAACAATATATATTATTTAGTTTTGAAAACGATTTCGTGTTAAGAAAACTTTAGATGGCAAGAACAAGATGTGTGCCGAAACAAGTGACTTAAATTAATTTTAATGTTAGTTTATTTATTTTTAGGCTTAACTAACCAAATATCCGTGTGTAGCACGTAAACTGTGTCATTGCTATATATTTTTTCCCCAAGTAATAATTATAGAAAATCAATGAAAAAACTAAACTCTTAATTATATTATAAATAAATGATTTATCTATGTATTTGTTGGTGATAAAGGATTTAAATTATTATAATTAGTAATGAAAAATTAATTTGTTATAAAAAAATGTTTTTTTTATGTTGAATATAATTTAAAGTAAGAGAACAATATTAGTCTAAAATAAAAAGACTTTAGCGTTAATTAAACACATATAAATAAATCTAGTTTATTATAATTCATTTTGTAGTAACCTATATTTGTTGCAAACATTATTATGTAATATACGTAAATTAGCAACATATTTGTTGTAAACGTTATTGTGTTATACGTGCATTCTCACCCGGGGATCAAACAATTTATTTTATTTACAAACGATAAATATCTATTTGGAATTTCGATCAATATTATTATATAATAAATGTTTTGTTAAGAGTTTCTGATGCAATACCTAGATTATTAATCACATGATGCAATACTTTAGCTTAAAAAAATTCAAAAACAGATACTAACCTAAAAAATACTATCAAAACCCATGTATCCAAATCCAAACGTCAAATGATTAATTTAAATATGTCAAAAAAAAAATAAATAGAGTTATATAATTTACATATACAATTCAAAAGTGTTACTCCTTTCATTTGTGAAAAAAAATTACTTCTCTAAATTATTTAATTATCTCTATTTCAAATTAAATATACTTTTTATTTATCCGTACAAATAGCAAAAATTTGTACATACATGTCCTATATTTTGTTTGGAATCTAAAAATGAAGTCAAATTAAAATTTGGACATCTAAAATAAACTAAAGGTCTTTTACGAGTTGAAAGATCACTTATAAATTATATTTAAGATTGGTCTTAGTATTGCCCAAATCAATTTTTGCACAATAATAATAGCACGCACGAACATAACTCTAGAATGACACTCTGACAAATTATGTTTCACCACAAGATCAATCAATTAAATGAGAGAACAATATGATGGGTACAAATAAAACAGTAAAATCATATGTGAAAACGTCGTCACAATAAATTATTGTATTTCCAATAAAAATGTATCGATAACTATAAAATTCTTGATAGTTAAAACATTCATAATTAGCGGTAGTTATGACGACTGCAACTGTTAGTAATTCGATCACCCACAACTGGTGGTAATTATATAAGTCTATTTTCTTTGATCGTCAAAAATATTTTGATAACAATTTTGGCGGTGGAACTCTTATAACATATATTTATGAAAATCCAAGAAAATGTTTTTGGAGATAATTTAATATTTTTGATTTTGTATTTGTGATAATAGTAATTAAATAGAGAAATGTTTAATAAGAGTAATTTAATAAAAGACATTCTATTTTAGTTAAAAGATTAGATTAAAAAAGGGGATTAACGTGGGATGAAGGGATTAGTTGAGTATGAAAGTAGAGGATTAAAGAGCAGTCGGCAAAAATAAGGCTGTAACTATAGTAACATTTTGTTAGCAAGAGGTGAGAAGTAAAGTGTGATTGTGGTTTGGTTGGTGACAAGATTTTTAATCTTAACCGCTGGAGGCGTTGAGTTGAGTTAGTGGGGTCGCAATGGAGAGAGAGAGAGAGAGAGAGATAGATAATGTGAATTTGTATTGGTGTTACTGTTAGCAAGGATGAAGCATTACAAAACAATTTTGCTTCTCATTCTTCTTTTATTTATTTTAAGTACTATCATATGATATGATATGATATGATATGATATGACGTTAAGCTAAGCATTTTGGTGTCTTAAGTATTTATTTATTTAGCAATTGACTTCTCTTACGTCTCGTGCTTCAACTCAGATTCAATTCAATGGGTGAACTCGTAGAAATCGACGGTAACGTCCTCGTAGCAAAATCACTAGCTCAATTCGGAGTTCAACATATGTTCGGTGTCGTTGGAATCCCCGTTACTTCACTCGCTACACGCGCCGTCTCTCTCGGAATCCGTTTCATTGCTTTCCACAACGAACAATCCGCCGGTTACGCCGCCTCCGCTTACGGCTACCTAACCTCCCGTCCCGGCGTCTTCCTCACCGTATCCGGTCCCGGATGCGTCCACGGTCTCGCCGGTCTCTCCAACGCCGCCGCTAACACTTGGCCTACCGTCATGATCTCCGGCTCTTGTAATCAAAGCGATTCCGGCCGCGGCGACTTCCAAGAACTTGATCAGATCGAAGCCGTTAAGCCTTTCACCAAATTCTCAATCAAAGCCACTCACATCTCTCAAATCCCTAATTGCGTCGCACAAGTTCTCCATCACGCCGTTTCCGGTCGTCCCGGTGGTTGCTACTTGGATCTTCCCTCCGACGTTTTGCATCAAAAGGTTTCACAATCCGAAGCTGAATCTCTCTTGATCGAAGCAGAGAAGAATCGCACGAAAATTCACAATGAGAATGTCACTGTTGAAGCTTCGAAGATTGAAGAAGCTGTTTCACTTATTCGACGCGCCGAGAGGCCATTGATTGTGTTTGGAAAAGGTGCGGCTTATGCAAGAGCAGAAGATCAATTGAGAAAACTTGTCGAAACAACCGGAATTCCGTTTCTTCCAACTCCGATGGGGAAAGGTTTGTTGCCGGATACTCACCGGCTCGCCGCCTCCGCCGCCAGGTCTCTTGCTATCGGAAAATGCGACGTCGCTGTTGTAATTGGGGCGAGGTTGAATTGGCTTCTTCATTTTGGAGAACCACCAAAGTGGTCGAAGGATGTGAAGTTTGTATTGGTGGATGTGAGTGAAGAAGAAATTGAGCTAAGAAAGCCGTTTTTGGGTTTAGTTGGAGATGCTAAAAGAGTTTTGGAGATTTTAAATAAAGAGATTAAGGATGATCCTTTTTGCTTGGGGGGCAATCATCCATGGGTGGAAGCTATTTGTAATAAAGCAAAGGAGAATACTTTGAAGATGGAGGGTCAGTTAGGGAAGGACGTTGTGCCATTTAATTTTATGACGCCGATGAGGATTATAAGAGATGCTATTCTGGAATTGGGTGGAACTCCTGCTCCTGTGGTTGTTTCAGAAGGTGCTAATACCATGGATGTCGGTCGTGCTGTGTTGGTTCAGAAGGAGCCGAGGACTAGGTTGGATGCTGGCACTTGGGGGACCATGGGAGTTGGTCTAGGTTATTGCATTGCTGCTTCTGTCGCTTATCCTGATCGCCTTGTCGTGGCTGTTGAAGGGGATTCTGGATTTGGATTTAGTGCCATGGAAGTTGAGGTATATATTTTGTTTTCTAATGTGTCATACAGATTACATTACTATTGTTTTAGAATTGTGTTTGTGTGGTGATCTCTGTTAGATATTCCGTTGTGTTTCTCCAATAGTACATGACAGACATAAGCAACTATAGTATGCTGCTGCTAAAAACCAAGTTCCATTTTGAATTATTCACTGATGTTGTGAGGGTTTCTACTTAGATTTTTAGCTGGTGTTCCTGATAGTAAAGAGATTTCTTAGTTAGTAATAGTGAACTAGTGATGAAAATAAATGCTTTCTTGTGGCATGCATTGGACTGAACAGTGATGAATCTTAGTGCCCAACTTTTATGTTGGAAATGAGTGAGGACACCAAGTTACACATGAGATATGTGGATTTTACCTTATGAAAACTTCTTAACAAGTTTGTTATTATGGAATTTAGCCTTGTTATTTTAGGTCGTTACTTTTTCCATGAGGGCCGAGACTTTACAAGTTTTATGTAATGACACTCACAAATGGTAGAAGATAGATCACTATGTTATTGAGAAAAGCATCAAATAATTCAACTCTCAGTGTATGTGATAGGAGGACTAGTGATCAATTACAATTGCAGTGAATAGTGTTACGAAAAAGAGTATAGGATAGAATGAGCTGAGCTTTACAGAGGGAAAGAAGAAATTAATCAGCGGGATAGATTCACCATCAATCATTTCTTGCGTTCTACTTCCTTTCTTATACTCCCTTTAGCTTTCAATATCCCTCAACTGAATGTTAGTTATCTTTGCCCTCGCCCATCTCCTTGTACCTTGGAATCCGGAGCCTCTCTAACTGAATTTGGCTCATCCTGATTGCCATGCTGTGCTGACTCACCCTCCCGCTAGCACTTCCTAATGGAAGGCTTCATTACATTATATATATCTTTTTCTAGCCTGAAAATGAGAATATATGTTTCTTATAACTAAAATGTTGTTATGCTTGTATATTTTAGCCATGATCCAAATAAATTTTTTATTTAAAAAACTTGGTGAATTTCAATTTGGTAAAAAACATTCATATTTGAGTTTATATATTTTTGGTTCTTCCTACATGTAATGTGATCATATATGGCTGCATATGCTTTACTCTTGCAATTCATTTTCTGAATACATGCATGCAATGTTATGCTCCATCTATCTTGATCTTTATCTTTATTTTTATTTTTATCCAGACATTGGTTCGGTACCAACTACCTGTGGTGGTGATTGTTTTCAACAATGGTGGTGTATACGGTGGTGACCGCAGAAGACCAGAAGAGATAAATGGGCCTCACAAAGAGGATCCTGCCCCAACATCCTTTGTCCCAAATGCAGGGTACCACACTATGATGGAAGCTTTTGGTGGAAAGGGTTATCTTGCTGGGACACCTGATGAACTCAAGTCAGCTCTCTCAGAATCTTTCTCTGCTAGGAAACCAGCCGTCATAAATGTTGTCATTGATCCCTATGCCGGTGCTGAGAGTGGGAATTTGCAACACAAGAATTGATTTCCCTTTCTCTGGCCACATGTATTTTCTGTAGACTGTAAGCATCCTTTCACTTTCCCTTCCATTTCATTTACTGTGGTTCAGTTTTTAGTTTTTGTTTTCTGTAATACACAAAAAATAGAGAAAAAAAAGTATATCCACCCTTTTAATTATTAAATAAAAAAGCATGTGAAGTAACCTTACTTTTAGATTATCAATTTAGGCCTGGGCTTGTTGGGTTTCAGACTTGGGCTTCAGAGACTGTTTCTGTTGAACCCAGTTTCTAAACGTCCTATATCAGGCCCATGAACAAGTTTATGCTTGTATTTATCAAGATAGAGGTCACGCTCCCTTTTCAGGATGAAGAGTTGATAGCTGGAAGGAGAAACCCGAGAGAATTGTAATCCAACATTTCACGGTTCCTTTGTTTAAGCTTTACACTATTTGAGGTTCTCTTGTACATAAGTTTAAGTTTATGGAATGATTTAATATGGTTGATACACGAATAATCCAAACCAAACAGTTTGGTTCAGTTTTAACTAAGATTTTGTGGCATCGTCGGTATGAAAAACTCCTAAAAAGGCAATATTCTATTTATTTTTTTACCAAGGCAATAAATAGTCTTTTTTATCTACCCAAAAATAGGCACATCCAATGAGAATAAATTATCTCTTTAACACTAAAGTTAAGGTGGATTAAAAACTACACAGAGCTTCTAAACATCTCGGTATGAGAGTTTTAGGCTTGAGGTGGTGGTTGTCTGTCACTCAATTCACTCGATCAACGCACGAAGATATACTTTTTCCTAAATAACCTAAGCATTTTCCGAAGGACAGCTAATAAGGGAATTCCTTTCCCTAACAATTTAAAAAAACACATGTTTTCATAAGTATAATTTCGAATGGAAAAAAAATTGTGTTTTTGTTGAAAAACAAAATATTATATTTTTTTGGAAATATGTTTAGAAAATTTGTAAGAGGGGGAGAAGAAACTTTCACCAAACATAAGTTTACAAGTTGCCATCTTCAAAAGTGGACTGTCCAATTGAGACCACGGTACTCCTTCCTTTCACATAAGGAAAGACAACCATGTCTTTGTCTGCCAACATAGCTAGGGAAGCAAAATAAGAAATTAAACTAAATAGTCTATCTTTATTGATCAAAGAGACATCAAACTTATCAGAGTAGAGTCCGACATTAGATTTGTTTCACGATGAATATGTCTTACAACACAATGAGTCAAATAGTGCAAAGTATCATAAATAAGTGAAACCAAATTGAAACTCACATGAGTTGAAGTGCTAACATTGATTAATAAACATCCCGTAGCTAATTTCCACAAGAAGCAGCTGAGCCTCTCATGCTCGTTCCCCCTTCAAACAAGACTAAAGTGTATCCTTTAATACCATCATAAGTTGATATAGTAGAGAAGTTCCCATTCAGGTTCCCTAGCCCAAATCAATAAATTCATGCATGCACCTCTAATCTAGGGAGCATAGTCAAAGCAAATCTTCCTGTAAAAGACAAGTTTACCAACAAACATCTTTCCCACCTTATCAAGAATGAGTTGGAAAGTATTTTTTGCTGAATGTGGAACATAGGGACCTCAAGATATGCCTTTAAGAGAAAATTGATTATATTTAATTTACTTATTTAATAAGCTTAAACGTAATTATTGTCGTCTATAATATTTTCTAAATGGTTTCTTTTATTACCAATTAACTTAACTTTTTTAACGCACTGCGGGCCAGAAATTAAATAAACAATAGTAGAACAAATTAAGATAACAGCGATGATGGCAGCCACGGACTCATTGCTTGAAATCATTCCCTATGGTTATTGTCTCGAGATTCAGTATTCCCTTTTCTGAATATTCATCTATCTTTGACTTATAACTCATCATTTGCAAAAAATCTCCAACGATTTGGTTATTTTTCATCTATATATTTTTTCAATTTTTCTTAATATATTCTATTTTAAAATTAATATATAAAAATGTTCTACTTTTATTTAACTTGAAAAAATCATAAGACACGGATGCGAAACAAATTTAAATAATTTTTTCTAGTTCAATAAGTCGCAGGTCAGATGTACAACTATGTATTATTTATATTTTTATTTATTTTAATAAATGAAAAATACTAATTTAAAAATAAATAAAAAATTAAATTATATTAATAAAAAATACAATAAATGAAAACAAATACATTTGTGGTTGAGTAGTACTAAAGAAAATAATGTGTTATAATATTGTAATAATTATAAAATACATCATGAATAAAAAAATACAAATAAATATTTTACAATTTTGTGGTAATTATGTTACATATAATAAAATTATTAAATTTATAATTTAATCATTCAAGTGGATATATTTAAAATTCAATTTATAAAGAGATGAATCAAAATAAACAACCTTAAAAATATTATAGAATATAAAACAAGTAAAAAAATAAATTATTAAGAACAAGTAAAAAAATTTAAATAAATACTTTAAAATATAAAGCGAATAAAATAATAATTATAGCAAAATAAAAATATGTAATAATGATCGTGGTCTACTCGCAACTATAAAAATTCGCCTAAATTTATTCTTCAACAACTCTTAGAGTAGTCTGCATGACCTCAACTAACAAATCTGAGTAAAAAATATTTTCAAGACTTTAGAAAAATTATTTTAAAGTTTAGCTAACTCTAAGAAACCATAAAAATCACATAAACATGCTCTAAACACACAATAAGATTTTTAACCAAAACTACATTTTTTTAGAGATTCATATTAACATTAGAGTTGTGTATTTACATAAAAAAAATCTCAATAAACAACTCTCAAGAAATTGGGTACCATTCTCCTTCCTTAAAGCACAAATCTTAATCCAAAATCATAACCAAAAGTATTTATAGAAGTACGATAAATTATGCTTTTGAGGATGTTAAATTCATTATAAGGGTTGAGGGTTTATGTGTTGTAGATGGGAAGAAGCAAAGAGAAATAAGGAAGAAAAAAAAAACAAAAAAAAGGGAGAGGATGGATGGTGTTTTCGGAAAGAGAGAAGAAAGATGAGAAAATCGAAACAATGAGATAGAAAGAGAATAAGAGTGGACGATGGTTGGTTTGTTTTATTTTTTATTATTATTTTAAAACTTGACGTTTCATCCACAAATCTATACTATCCGTAAATAATGAGTTGAGTCTAACCCCAACAAAAAAATAGGGTCAAAAGATAATAATAAGATAAGAATAAAGGTAAAAAAAATTATCAAATCATGTCTAAAATTACTTTAAAGACAAATTATTATTTTATTTATTTTTTATAATAATTATTTTATATTATTATTTTATGTTATTACAGATTCACTATTTTTAATAAAATTAAAAATTAGATCATTAACTTAATAATTTAAAGTTTTTAAAATAATGTTATGAATCAAATACTTTTGAATGGATTGACAAATAATAATAGTAGATAACTTGTTACGACTTAATTAATATTTAGGTTTTTCTTTCTTTCTAAAAAACTATTCTTTAAGATTACTATTTGATGATTCTTTTTGGGACTAATTATGATATATGTATTTTATCTCATTCTAATTGAAGTACAACTCATCAAATTTAGTGAAATTAAAAGATACATTAGAATCTAAAAATTGATCTAAAAATTGATCTAATAAAATAGTAAGATCGAATAGAAAATGTCGTTTGTACACCCACAATTAGATTGTATATGTTAGTAGACGAGATTGAAGCGAGACCACTTATTTGAAAATCCCTCAACGTTCACCAACAGAGGTGCCTTATTTACAGGCAAATGATAAAAATTACAAAGGCAAACGCAAACTAAACACACTATTGTGAACTGAATATTATCTTTTTTTCCGTATTTATTTTTTATTTGATCACTTTATCTATATTTGGTTAGTTTGCTGGTCATTCGTCAAATTTTGTGTGTAGGTGCGTTGAACTAAATAGCAGAAATCTTATTTATATACTCTCTCCCCGTTAACTTATATAAAAAAAACAAATAATTATATTTCTTAAATTATATTTTTTTATGAGATGTAGAAAATCCACTTTTTTAGAAAAGATAAACTTAATAATTACTATAAAAATATTTCTGTAACAATAAAAGTTGATCGTTATACTTTTAATTTGAGAAAGTGAATTAAAAAAAAGTGAATTTTGTTTGTTTATAACTTGGAAAAGAGGGAATAGAGGAATATATAAGTATAGTAGTAACATTATGATACACGCAGTGGAACGTTTGTGTCATTTGTCGGACCCACTTATCTCAGACAAAATAAAGAGAATAATTCAGTCAAATTCACCAGAATTTCTTTATCTTATTTTATTGCGATTTCGATCTCATGCAATCTTATGAGCCACCTCGTCTGAGCAATAATATATATTTAAAATGATATATATATTAATAACTCCTCCAAAAGCATTAGTAAATAATTTAAATATAAAATTTTATAATTAAAAGTGTATAAGAATTTATGTCATTTGGTATTTTTTTATTTAATTTTTAATTTCTTTAACAAATACCCTATTATACCAGTTATTTGAAACACAAGTCATTTGTCTTTTACTACCACACTAAATACGATTAGTTTAATAATCACTTTATCTCATAATAATTGAAAATATTCTAAAATAAATAATATTTTTCAATTTTTAATATAAAATTAAAAAATATATTTTTAATTAAAATTACTAAAAACAATTTCTTATTTTAAACTGTTTTTAAATTATTTTTAATTTTTTATTTGAAAAATGGTAAGGAAACAATTAACACTCTTAAATTGATATTTTTTATTTTAAAAAATGTTATTTCTAAAAATAAGCTATAATAACCTCACTATTAAATAACTTTAATAAAGTTAATATAATGTTTTTGTTTGTAAAAAAAATATAAAATTTATATATAATTAAAAAATATGATATGAATATATTAATACTTACGATTGTAAATTTGAATGAATAAAATAGTGTATGTGGAAACGTGTGTCTCGAGTAATTTCTAGTTTGTAGTGCCGCAGCTTGTTTTGACTATCAACAATACACTAAGCACATTCTTTTTTGTAGGGAAAAGAAGAAGAAAGAAATTAACAACCCTTTCTTACTACTATATAAATATATATAAATATAACATCACATTTATTATTGAATGAAGAATGGAAAGGTGTAGAGAAATGGGTAATGAGGTGACAACACCACTGCTAGTGTTGAGGAAGAATAGTGAAGAAGAGAGTGATGAGAAGGTTAATACATTTATGGAAGAATTTAATAAGGTGAGTTGGATGGCAGCTCCAATGGTGGCTGTCACTGTCTCTCAATACCTTCTTCAAGTTGTTTCACTTATGATGGTTGGACATCTTGGTATTCTCGTTTCATTCTCTGGTGTTGCCATTGCCATGTCTTTTGCTGAAGTTACTGGCTTCAGTGTTCTTGTATGTTCTTCCCTCTACTCTCTCTCTCTCTCTCTCTCTCTCTCTCTCTCTTTTTCTTCTTTATTGACAAGGTGGATCACATATGAAAAAGGGTATTTATTATAATGGACCATCATTTAACTTACTTTAAAGTCAATTAATCAGCTCCTAAGACACTACAGTCCTATTCAAATCAAAAAGGAAAAACTATTTTATTTTATTTTTAATTTGTTTCATCCTTATTTTTTTCTTTGATATGATGATGTCTAGCAGTGAGACAGATCTTCACACAATTGATCTGTAAAACAGTAAGTACCGGAAAACACAGTACTAACAACTTTTGTCTCTTAACACTAGGGTTTGGATATCCTTAATTTTCTGTTGTAGTTCTGTATCTCAAGGATCTAACGGCTCACATTTTAACCACTTGAAATATTATCTGAGTCTTTCAATTTTTGATCGGATGGTCTAAAATAAACAACCCCAGAAAATTTTAGAGTTGATGAGTTAAATGGAAGATTTGTGAATAACTTTGTCTTTTGATTGAACAAAAGAGTATGAAGAATTACAAAAGAAAGAATATATATAGGATTAATAACTCTTAATATCACTAGGGAACTTTAACAGAAATAAAACTAATCTAATGAACGATAATCTAATAAAACTAACTATGTATCTAATAGTTACAACTCTAGTAGTAGTTAGTTACATAAATAAGAGAATAAATGTTACCTTATGAATATACTCTTTGGTTACATGTCTGGTATCATGTGTTGGGTTGCAGTTAGGAATGGCAGGTGCAATGGAAACATTATGTGGGCAAACATATGGTGCAGAGGAATTTGGAAAACTAGGAAACTACACATGCTGTGCAATTTTAACTCTAATTGCGGTTTGTTTCCCTATATCTCTTGTATGGATGTTAACAGACAAAATACTAATAATGTTCAGTCAAGATATTGCAATGTCTCATGCAGCTCGTGAGTATTGCATATACCTCATTCCAGGTTTATTTGGCTATGCAATTCTTCAAGCATTGATTCGTTACTTACAGACTCAGAGTATGATTTTTCCAATGGTTTTTAGCTCAATTACTTCTCTGCTTTTGCACATTCCTATTTGTTGGATTCTTGTATTTAAGTTTGGATTAGGACACATTGGAGCTGCATTAGCTATTGGAATTTCATATTGGTTGAATGTGGTTTGTCTTTGGATTTATATTAAGTACTCACCAGCTTGTCAAATAACAAAGATTGTTTTTTCTACAAATGCTTTACTTAGCCTCCCTGAGTTCCTCAAATATGCTATTCCTTCTGGATTCATGTTTTGGTAATTACATAACATATCTCTTCAAACATTTTTCGTGCTTTCTTTCATTTTTTTCTTCTAATGACTAGATTTTCATATTAATGTGTAGTTTTGAATGGTGGTCCTTTGAACTGCTTACATTGCTTGCTGGGCTTTTACCAAATCCGCAACTTGAAACCTCAGTTCTTTCTGTCTGGTGAGTCATATCAGTTCATTGTTCAAAAGATGAATTATCCATTTCATCTATGAAATTATTAATGCGCTTGATAATTTTCAACATTTATGTCAATTAAGAAAATGAAACTTAAAATTTTCAATCATAATAGTCCTTTTTGTCTGATATTATAAACTATGTTGGTGTCAAGTATGAGTTAGAAGTCCTACATTGATTAGGAAAGTGAATGTTAAGCAATATATAAAGTGAGAGATTCACGCACAATTTAAGGATGTGATATTCTAACGTAATCCAAAATTTTGCAGCCTGAACACAACCACATTGCACTACTTCATTCCATATGCTGTTGGAGCTTCTGCAAGGTTTGATTTGATCTAAATGTGTCATAAATAATGATATCATTTGATATTGTATGATCCTTATTTTTTTATTATAAAGCACACTTAATTAATTGATGATGTTTGTTTTGTAGTACTCGAGTATCAAATGAATTAGGAGCAGGGAATCCAAAGACAGCTAAGGGAGCTGTTCGAGTTGTTGTGATTATTGGCATTGCAGAAGCAATTATTGTCAGCACTTTCTTCCTTTGTTTCCGAAATATTTTAGGTTATGCTTACAGCAATGATCAACAAGTTGTTGATTACATCGCGGACATGGTTCCCCTTCTTTGTGTTTCTGTTAGCGCCGATAGTCTAATTGGAGCACTCTCAGGTCAGTTTATATGAATACTAGCTTAATTCTCCGTGTTTCTGTTAACTGATATGAGACAGTTGTAAAATGATTATTAATAATATCCTCTTTGTTGTAGGGATTGCTAGAGGAGGTGGATTTCAACAAATAGGGGCATATGTGAATCTAGGAGCATACTATCTTGTGGGAATACCTTTGGGTTTGTTATTAGGATTTCATTTTCAACTAAATGCAAAAGGACTGTGGATGGGAACTCTATCAGGATCTGTTTCACAAGTCATTATACTTGCTATTGTAACAGCATTAACTGATTGGCAGAAAGAGGTTTGTTTATTTTATTATAACAACAACTTTTCCCAAATTGTAAAAAAAAAAAAAAAAAAAAAAAAACTGATTTTGAGGCAACTTTTCATGTGATTGAATTGCAGGCAACAAAAGCAAGGGAGAGGATAGTTGAACAGACAATTAAAACGAGTAACGCATTGGTTGTATGATAAATTAATGACAAACAATGTATCACTCATATGACTATGCAAGGCATTTGCTTTTTTTTTTATTTCTTCAGTAGAATTAAGAGATAGATATAGGTACATAGAGGTTTTAAAATAATTATATTATTTTATTTTATGTGTCTATTTTTCCAAAAGAGGTGACTAATAAGTTCGGTTCTAATCCTATTAACTAAAATAAACCTATTGGAGATAGTAGTAGATAGATCTCAACTCGGAAAATAGTGAAGAGAGTATGTCTGGTTTCTTCATGGGCATGTGTTTTTCTTCATCATTTATTTACATACAGCTGTTTCTTCGTTGTTTAAATGTTTTGCATTATTAGCCTCTTGACAACTTTTGTCTTTACATGTGATTTTTGTACTGGATTCGTATGATATGATAAATCTTATACCATATTTTTTAGAACATGCTTCGGTGCATTTAATTGAGACGGATTTGTCTGGTGCCCACATTCCATTATATATGTGTTTTAAATGTCTTCCTACCATCGAATGATTGTAATATAATAATTCATAGAATAGATTATCTAGTAACATTTAATATATTTATATGGAATTTTTTTAAGATAATATTCATGTTGAAAGTTACTCTTGTTAGGAATTATGCGTAAGATAATTCCATCTCTCGTAATGAATAATAGATGTATTTAATATTTTGCTTTATGATTCATCATCATTTATTAATAATAATATATGCTGCATACAATCAATGATGATATCATACAAATATATAAAAGCGAGGTAAAAATGTCGCAATCTTAGTTTTTTTTTTTATTTTTTTATTAAGGAGAAACAAATTATTAAGTAATCAAATCTATATAAATATAAAGTGAAATATAAGGTGAATATTCTTCTATCCACGTATAATTAAGAGAAATGAGAGTGAATTTAACTAAAGTATGTGCAGATACATTTGCACTCCTTTTGAAATCCCCCAAACCTTTTTTTGTCTATTTGGTTCGTAGTAGAAAAGGGGAGAGAGAAGGGTAGAATTTACAAGTTGCACGTTCCATATACCAAACTCTTGGTGTATCATCTAAGCCACTTAAATAAGGTATGAATTGGATGGAGAGGTTGTGGGGTCCAAATTTTATATCGATCTTGAAGAGGAAACCAATTATCTTCCCGAACCTTGATAGAATGATCCACTACAATTCTGCAATTCCTTAGAGATGGTGATAAGGAGTTCTAGAACACGAAGATGATCTATATTTTAATAAATTAGGATGTATTTTATTTATTTTATTTTGGTTCGTAATAATTCTTAATTTATTTTGATTTAGAATTGTATTAGTTTTGATATAGATTTAATTTATGTTATGTGTAAGTGAAGATACTTTACTTTAAAAAATATGATGTAAACCCAATATGGGTCTAAAGAATGATGTCTCTTATGATTCATTTAAGTTCAGAGATAGTTGTAAATATACATTTGTAACTTCATTGAAAGAAGTATGAAATGAATTAGAATTTCTATAGCGAGAATTGTGACTCAGCTAGATCTCCTCTTTATATTCTTAGATTAGAATTTGTTTAAATTTTATTAACATTTTCTTACCATTGTAGGGATTCACATTGACTTATCGTTCATTCGTGATTGTGGTGTCATTTTCATCTTCTCAACTTAATCTATATTTGTTTCTTTATTTTTTTCTTTTATATTATCACTTTATTTGAAGAAATCACTTGATTAAATCTTTAATCTCATGTCAAAATATTCACTTATTAATATGGGGATAACCTCTCAAATGTAAAAAAATATGGAGGTAGGAGATTCCAAAATTTATTTGCTTTTTAACTTTGCTATACTAAGATAACAAGATTGGATGTTGATGTCATGTCAAAATAATATAATTTCTCGTTTCTTTAAAGCTAAATATCTAGCTACGTTTGGAGAAGTCATTGGAATGTGAAGTTTGTTGTTCAAGCTGGTCACATGTGGTACATTTGTTTTGGTTATAATATATCCCTATTTGCCGCATACTCCCTAAAATTAAGAAACTTATTTGACGCATTTGCAAGTGATGTTTTCCCAATCACGTCAAACTACAAGACAAAGTTGTGAATTGTCCTAATAGATATGAGAATAGCTTTCATATCTTTGAGTGTTTGAACAACAATATTTGACAAAAATGTAATTCCTCTGACACATATAAGTAGGCTACTAGTCTACATAGGGATATTCATATATTCATGAGAGAAAAACTGAACCGCATTAGATTTTTATGATTTAATTTAGTTTTTGAAAATCGCTTTCAAAATAAATTTATAACAATTTTGAATGAGATTGATTTATAAATATAAATCATTTTAATATTTTGAATAAATTTTTAGTTAAAATTATATTAAAAAAGGAATTTTGAATTTTTTTTATGAAAACAATATAGATTTTTTTATGAGAAAAAAGTTTTTGATTTTATTTCAAAAAAAATATATGTAAAAAGTTTTTGAAGAAATTTTTTTTCAAGAAGAATAGATACAAAAATTTTTCGATAAAAAAGTTTTGATTTTTTTATTAATAAAACCGAAAATTCTTTAAGAGAAAAATGTTTTCGATTTTTTTCCAAAAAATTTTCAAGAAAAAACTGATTTAATTTTTTTAAAATTTTTTGTGGAAAAAAAAGTAGATATTTTCTATATTTTTTTTCAATAAAAACATTTCAAAAATTTTATAAGAAAAAAAATCTTAATTGAAATTAAAAATATTTTAAAATTATTAAACTGATTTTTGAATTAAATTTGGTTAATTGAAGTATATACATTATTTCATTTTTTTTAGAACAATACAATCTAATTTATTATTATGGTTCAATTAAGTATATATTTTACACACCCTTAACCTCTAACCCTACATTGTAGTTTTATTTCAAATATAATTTTTTTTTTTATATGTTTTAAGACGTTGCATCAAAGTTTGTTAGTGTTATTTGGAGTATTTAGAGGCAAATGAAAAAAAAATAAATTGGAATAATCACCTTGACTTGTTGCAAGATGGTGTATTTAATCGAGCAAAGAAACTAGTATCAAATTATAAAAATGCAATTAAATAGAAATTGATATATGCAATCAGAGACGAATCAGGCCAATTTATTCTTGCCAACAGAGAATGGTTTACACCTATTTATGTTCATGTAGGTGAAGCACTTGAATTACTATTAGCGTTGATTTGATTCATTGATTCCAGCTTGGATTATTAATAGGTTGTTGATGCCTTTCAGTCTCCTAATGTGAATGTCACTAAATTTGGTGATATCATATATCTAATTGTTGGCGTACAATTTAACCAATGTAATTAAAGTTCTTTCAAAGAGTACACATCTTACAAGATACTGGATGTTAATACATAGGTGAGGATTTGAATTTCCCACGTAGAATATTATAAATGTAAACAGAATAGAAAGCCTTAAATTATAAACGCGAATATATAATATTATTTTTTTTATTAATTGTAGAGTATTATAAAAACAAACAGAATTAAAAAGTCCTAAATTATAAATGAACACAAAAATATACTACATCACAGCAACAACAACTAAAGAGTAGATACTTTTGAAACAAAATATTTTATAAAAAAAGAAAAAGAAAAACTTACTAGTAAATATATTAGTAATTAGGAAGCAAGCATATATATATGGACTGGATGATCCATCCATGACCATAATTAGTAATAAGGAGGGCGTGGCGGCGGAGGACCGGGATGACTAGGCTGCGGAGGCGGTGGGCCTGGATGACCATGCTGTGGCGGCGGTGGTGTATGATGGATGTGCATAACCGGCGGTGGCGGTGATGGAGCGTAAGGATTTGGAGGAGGGGGTGGATGGTGGAAAACAGGTGGTGGCGGTGGAGCAAAAGGTTGAGGAGGTGGTGGAGGGTGGTGGGAGTGGGACATAGGCGGCGGAGGTGGACCTGGAGCGAGTGGTGGGCCCCTTCCCATCGGAGGTCCTGGTGGTGGAGGCGTATGCCTATGGTTGTGAGGGTAACTCATGCTTTAATTAATTTGGTTAATTATGATTTATTTTTGCAATGAATTAAAAACACTATAGGACTAGTACCAGCCTGAATATTAATTTATATAGACACATTGATGTGAGGAGAAGCTTCAAAATACGATGACGTTGGAGACTCACTTACAAGTATATATGTATGGTTGAGAATTCACAATGGGACTGGTTGGTGGACTAGACTGTTTGTTCACATCTTCTTCTACTGTGCACTTCATTATTAAATAAATTATATATCTCTAACTTAGACACTAAGCTTAAACAATACTCTCTCCACTCCTATTTATAAACAATAAATATTAATTTGCTCTAATTACTTCTATTTATAAATAAATTTGCATTTGGTTTACACTTGTTATTTATAAGTCAAATACTAATATCAATATTTTATTTATAAATAAATAATACAGAGAAAGGAGTAATTTACGGATAACACATGTCGGCTACGGGTACCATAACATATTGGATAAGGTAAGATTCAGTCTTATTTATCATTTATGTATAATTTTAATTTGTCCTTTTAGTTAGAACTTTTATTATTTGAAAAATAAAACTCAATTCTCACATACAATAAATTAAGAATGAGCTGTTCCATTTACCACTCTTACAAGTGCTCTATGGTATTGAAAGTTTTAACTAAAATTGACAATATTTTTTTAAAGTAATAATTTGCGATACTTTTTTTATTTATATAAAGAAAATTATGATATCATTTATGTTTTAATATTAAATATATATTTATTTTTCTTTATTTAATAAAATTGATATCATTTAAATCACTATTTAAATAAAATAAAATAAAAATAATCATTAATATCTATTTATAAAATATAAGGTTCGTAATAATTAAAATTTTAAATATTTTTTAAAATTGTTATAGAGTGGAATGA
>JBBPBS010000170.1:238967-292587 GCA_037974835.1 Cicer judaicum
AAAATAAAAAAAAAAAAAAAAAAAAAGAATAAAATCGTATTTACTAAAGTTTTTTTTTTGGTTTGAGTTTGACTGGTTTAATTTGGAAACGCGAAAAGAGCGCGCGCAATGGCAGTCAGTAAAAAAGAAGAAAAAGAGAAAGAAGAAATGAGAATGGTAATGCATATGCATATGCATGGCGATGAGATTGAGAGGAAGAAATGGAATCGCCTCAACATCAGAATCGAAAATGCGATAGAATGCAAGTTGATAAATCTTCTTTATGCAATTGCGTTGTTAACTTTTTATTAGAAGAGAATTACATTCTAACAGCTTTTGAACTTCTCCACGAACTTCTCGACGATGGACGTCACGATCAAGCCATTCGCCTCCAACAATACTTCTCCGATCCTTCTCGCTTCCCTCCCAATCAAATCTCTCGATTCAATTCTCTCCCATGTATCTCTATCTCTCCCTCTCTTCTTATTTCCTTCTTTATTTTTTATTTTTTTATTCTATTCCAATATATCATAATGTCTTATTTAATTCTGCATATTTCATACATAATAAGTTAGGATTTATAATTGACATTCCTATGATTTCTGCAATTACATTTTCATTACAATTACAGTTGCTTTAATCCTCTGCTATCCATTTGGAGGATCAAAATGACTATTTACTCTATTTTTGTATTTCAAATATCTAAATTCAAATTGAAGTTGATTTTGCATGTTGCTTTTGCAGCGGCAGATCCTCAAACACTGCTTCAATGTAAAGAAGATGCGGAAGAAAAGTTAGCCATAACAGATTATGAACTGCGTCTGGCACAGGAAGACATTTTAAAACTGAGAGAGGAAATGAAAACCAAAACAGAAGGCATTATTATTGATGCAACTACGAATTCAAGCGGAGATGTTTCGGTGAATCTTGGTGGTACTGAGTTACAAACTCAACAACCGAAAGGGCATAATAACGGTTCATTTGCTGCTTTGGGTCCACTCAAGAAAAATGAGCGGCGAGATCTTAATTTTGCTGTCAAGGAATATTTGCTTATAGCTGGTTACAGACTCACTGCAATGACATTTTATGAAGAGGTATACCAAATTACTAATATCATTCCTCATTCACTCAAGTGTCTTCACATTTTATTCAAACAATTTTTAGTGCTTAATGTTTAATTTGCAATAGTTCTTTGTCTCTGTAGGTTACGGATCAGAACTTGGATATTTGGCATAATACACATGCACTAATACCAGATGCCTTGCGTCATTATTATTACCAGTTTCTTTCATCAACTTCAGAGGCTTCTGAGGTGATTATTTAACTTGTGGAGTAGCCAAATTATCTCATTCAATAAAGTAATATAATACTACCTAAATGAATGCTGATATGTTGATGTTCCAACTCGTTGGCTTCTTAAATTTAATGTTTTCTGGAGGTTTTAATTTTATGTCTTGTATGATGCATACTTATATTTTGAGAAAAAAAGGATGATGCACTTTTAGTAGAAACTAATTTTACACTGACAGTGAATAAGACCATTGATTTTATCATTTCACTAGATAATTATAACCATCACTATTAAATAACCACTTATTCAACGGTTTGGATTGTGCATGGTCATTAAACTCATATTTTAATGAGCTTATTTCTTTTATTGTTGTTATACTTTTTCTCTTAATATTTTTGCTGATGATTGATGTAGCATGTACACAAATTCAATATTTTTAGTAAACGGAAAAAATTGCAGGAAAAAATTGCCCAAGTTCTAGAAAATGAAGCTTTGCTGAAGGAAAATCAGAGCCTGAATGAAGAAAAGGAGAGCATGTTGAAGGACAAAGATTTAGCAGATGGTCAAATAAGAGCTTTAACTAAATCCTTCGAGGCACTGCAAGAAGATCTTAAACACAAAGAGAGCATGGTAGTTTCTATCTACTTTGATATTATTCTGTCAAACAACAATAACTTTTTTTGGTACAACAATAATAATTTTCTACTATGAATCATAAACTAATAATAACTTTTAGGTTCAAGTTTTAAAGCAGTCCTTGGAGAATCAAAGAAAGGAGCTCCATGCTAGCAAAGCTCAGATCAATAATCTGAAAATGCATACTAAACAGTTCGGTTCTGGAGACAATCTGGTTGTGAATGATGTTGATAATGCTCTTCCTGAGTCTTTAGATAACTACAAGGAACAAATTAAAAAATTACAGATAGAAGTTGAACGATTGAAGGAAAAGAATAGAGGAACTCCTGAACATAAATGTTTTGGCAGTTCTGATAATGAAATTATGCAGACAGAAGACAAAGTTATTGAGATTCACGAGGACCAGGGTGCAAACTCTTATCCTGTTGATGTGGCGTTGGGTGTCGTACACAATGAAGATGCTCAATCGCCAGTTCTTCAAAATCTTAACGAGTTTGCTGATAAACACACAGATCCACAGCAAGCTTTATTTAACCCTGCACTTACAAACACTGCCTTTGAAAATATTGAAAATGTCTCTGAAAAAAATGGTGGCAAGCAAGGAGGGGATAACAGGTTACACGGTAAACCAGAAAGTGAAAGTGATGAAGAAATATATGAGAAGAAGGCAAGTCCATTCTACTTGAACAAATCCTCAAACACCATAACTTTTTGGTTTCTAGTGCCTAGCTTTAACTTTGTTTAACGTTGAAGTGCTACAAGTCACATTATGGAATCAGAATAGAACATATTTATGAAAATACAATATAAAGTTACTCATATTAAATATTGAAATGCCTTTAAGACAATAGTTAACAAGTTTTTAACTTGTTTTAGCTTATCATCCAATCAGGTTTTGTAACATTTGTGAGAAGTGAAACATCAAATTCTTTTAATAATATAGAAGTAACACACTTAGATGTCACATTGATTGTGGACACAAAACTACTACTAACTGTCCTGGTTTTCATTGCCTTCATCATGTACATTTATTTTTATTTTGTTCTTATATTTGTTAATACTCTGACAGGGATTAGGAACCATTCAGATACTGGCAGATGCTTTGCCTAAAATTGTTCCTTATGTCCTCATCAGCCATCGCGAGGTTTGCTGCTCTCTAATTTTGTTTACGCTTATATGTTGCATCACCTGTTGTTTGTTTGCAAGATCTCCTTATGTACAATATATGTTGCATCACTGTTGTGTGGTTGCAGGAGCTCCTTCCTCTAATGATGTGTGCAATTGAGCACCACCCGGACAGCAGGACTCGAGATTCTTTGACCCACACATTATTTAACTTAATAAAGCGTCCTGATGAACAACAGAGGCGGATAATAATGGATGTAAGTTATATTGACTTCTTACTAGTTGTTTAAATATTCTGGTTTTCAATATACCTATGATCATTTCAGGCATGTGTCAGCCTTGCAAAGAATGCTGGAAAGATGAGAACAGAAACAGAATTGCTTCCTCAGTGTTGGGAACAAGTATATTCTGGCCTTATTTGACTTGTTCCTTGCCGTTCTGACTTACGAATCTTGTTTTCAGCTTTTCGGTGTTATGGGTTTCAGATAAATCACATGTACGAGGAACGTAGACTGCTGGTTGCTCAATCATGTGGAGAGCTTGCAGAATTTGTACGCCCAGAAATTTGCGATTCTCTTATTTTATCAATTGTGCAACAACTAATAGAAGATTCTGCCACTATTGTTCGAGAGGCTGCGGCTCATAATTTGGCTAAGCTGCTTCCACTTTTCCCAAACACGGATAAATATTTCAAGGTCAGCCTCACTATATATGCTTCGAGGCAATCATGGAGAAGATTTCTGACTTGAGAGAATTGGCTGCAATGTAAGCTCTGAAACAGGTTGACGGGACGGTCTAGGAAATGGAGCTTTATACCCTTAACATAAAAATTAAGACACTTATTTTTTTTCTTTTAAAAAAAGAATAAAGATAAAGTTGCTCCAATTCTTTGTTTTATTTGTGGGTAGGTGGAGGAGTTGATGTTCCAATTGATATGTGATCCCTCAGGAGTGGTGGTGGAAACTACTCTCAAGGAACTGGTTCCTGCAGTTATAAAGTGGGGAAACAATTTAGACCACGTTTTGAGGGTTTTACTCTCTCATATTTTCAGCTCTGCACAGGTATTTTGTTTTTCTTTATGCCTTCGGTTTTCCTTTGCGATCCAGAACTTCATCCTTGGCACTTATTTCTGAGTAGATTCTTGTTCCCGGAATTGCAGCATTGTCCACCTCTTTCTGCAGTTGAAGGGTGTATAGAGTCACATCTACACGTGTTGGGGGAAAGAGAGCGATGGAATATAGATGTTCTCTTGAGAATGCTGGGGGAGTTGCTTTCTTTGGTGTATCAGAAAGCAATTGAAACATGCCCCTTCTTGTCCAACTTAGAAACTACACAATTTGTGTTTTCTACCACATTACTTGAATTGTATGCAAGGTAAGCTTGGCTCAACCTGTTCAATTTGTTCTATAACTATAGGACTTGAGAAGAAATTGATTGAACTGACCTCTGATATGCCACATTGTTCCCTTCCACCCATGAGTTACTGGTTGGAATATTGTGTCAGGATTTGTGTCCAGAACCCACTAGCTTTGTATGCTTTACTTGTATTCTAATGTATAAGCATTGGAGAGATGTATATGCAGAAATACAAACCATGCATGACCACAGTGTCAAAACTACTGATCTTGATTGGTTTCTACTTTTTCTAGAGGAAATGTTGAATGGGATGTATTTGATTGGATGCATGTTGAGTGCTTTCCTAAATTGATACAGCTGGCTTGCTTGTTACCATGGAAAGAAGATAATTTGCGAAGCCGAATTTCAAAGGTTACTTGTTTATATTTTCTGGTTTGTGTTGTATGTCCAGTAGCATAAGTAACCAAATGATTTCTGATCAAAGTTGCGTAATTGCAGTTTCTGTTATCTGTTTCTGAAAGGTTTGGGGATACCTATGTCACATGCATAATGCAACCTGTATTTTTGACAGCAGTTGGGGATGAGGCCGATTTGACATGTTTTCCTAGTGCCATTCATTCGAGAATTAAAGGTTACAACTCTTCAATTTCTTGTGATATTTTACATAAATTGCTTTATATTTAACAGTTTGCTTGTAGGGTTGAGACCAAAATCTGCTGTTGCGGAGAGGCTCTCTACATCATGTGTCCTACCACTTTTGTTAGCTGGTGTTTTGGGTGCGCCTGGAAAACACAAAGAATTAACAGATTACTTGAGAAAACTGCTACTAGAAGACAATTCCAAGGATAATCCATCAACCAAACACACCCCTGAAATTATTAACGCTATCCGCTTCATTTGGTTTGTATACCCGACCTTAATATATGAATTAGGCATGTCTGAAGTGAGCAACTCACTTTAGAGAATAAATCGACTATTGATAATCAAATCAATGGTCGATATTATGTGTACATGCATGACCAATCATGAATGGTTCCTTAATTATAATATCAACCATTGATTTACTCATTTACCAACTTCTCACTTTAGATAAGTCAAATTCATAATATATTTATATTTTAAAAATTGGTTGTAGTCTTTTTGCCATTTTGGTCACGAGCTTTATTTACAATGCAGCATACATGAAGAAAACCATGGTATGATATTTGATATATTATGGGAAATGGTTGTTAGTTCTAACGTGAACATGAAAATAACCGCTGCCAAACTTCTGAAAGTTATTGTAAGCTTACTGTTTTCTTAGTCTCTATTTAGTTCTCATATTAATGCCTACACTAACATAGAGGACTTCATTAATAGGTACCATATATTGATGCAAAGGTTGCCTCAACTCATGCTTTGCCTGCCTTAGTTACTCTTGGATCTGAACAAGACCTCCATGTGAAGTGCGCCAGCATTGATGCATTTGGTGCCGTTGCTCAACATTTCAAAAATGAGATGGTATCTTTTGCTAGCATATATCCTTCCTTGGGTTTTGTTGATATGAAGTTAATGCAGCTACAAATGATTAAACTCTTGACCCAAAAAACGATCTCTTGCAGATAGTTGACAAGATACGTGTTCAAATGGGTGCTTTTATTGAAGATGGATCCCATGAAGCTACTATGGCTGTCATTCATGCATTGGTGGTTGCAGTGCCCCATACAACAGAACGGCTTAGAGATTATATCCTTAACTTCATTTGTGGGAAAATAATGTTCAGAAGTGTGCTTTTAATGTCTTGGCTCCTGATGTTATATCTTGTTTTCTATTGGCGTTCAACGTTTCTTAGTTTCTGCTGTTTGTTTCTTAACCTCAATGAACATCTTTTGTCCAAGATTGCTCAACTTACAACCGTGCCAGTTGCTACTTCAACTGATTTGAAGCGTCGGCAAGAAAGAGCCAATGTATTTTGTGAGGCTATCCGTGCTTTGGATGCTACAGGTTTGCTCCATGACATTGATTAGCTTTTCCGCTTTATACCATTTTCAAGGTATTTTTCTGGTATTCAAGCTATGGTGTAATAATAGTATTATTAATATCACATGGCCTTGTGATGGTTTCTCTTGTTAGAGAAATGAGGTATTTTTAATAGAAAACTCTCAATTTGTTTGATGCTTAATGTCAAGTACAAGTAGGTATTTATAGGTACAAATAGAAAACTCTAGACACATTTCTAGGAGCTTCCTAATTAATACCGACTTCTAGGAGCTTTCTAATTAATACCGACTTCTTGGAGTTTCCTAATTAATATCGACTTCTAGGAGCTTCCCACAATTTTCTATAATTAAAACACTTTTAGATTCTTACATGGTAATTCTACATGGTTCTAGAATTATCTAATTTCAAATTAGTAATAACATTGCTCCCCCTTAATTTGAAATCTTCTTCTTCATTCCAAGTCTTGCTCTAAGTCTGTGAAAGTCTTCAAATTTTAACGGCTTTGTAAAAATATCTTCAACTTGATTTTGAGTCTTCACATATTTAAGCTCAACTTCTTTCTTGGCAATGTATTCTCTAATGAAGTGGTACCTTGTGTCTATGTGTTTGCTACGATCATGAAACACTGGATTCTTTGCAAGTGCTTGTGCCGACTTGTTGTCTATATAAATATCAGTAACTTTCTTTTGTGGTATATGAAGTTTCTCCAATAATCTCCTTAGCCAAATGACATGACAAATGCAAGATGTTGTTGCTACATACTCTGACTCACATGTTGAAAGTGTGACAGTAGGTTGCTTCTTTGAGCTCCATGAAAAAGCACAGTCTCCCATGAAAAATATAAAGCCACTAGTACTCTTTTTATCATCAATATCTCCCGCAAAGTCGCTATCACAAAATCCAAAAAATTTAAAATCATTAAAAGAAGAGTAAAATAGTCCATAATCAAACGTACCTTTAAGGTAGCGAAGTATCCTCTTAGTCACTTTTGTATGTGTAGCAGTAGGAATTTCCATGAAACAACTCACTACTCCAACCACATATAGAATGTCAGGTCTTGTATATGTTAAGTATCTTAGGCTTCCAACGAGGCTTTTGAAGAAAGAAGGGTCCTCCTTTTGTCCATCTTCAAACTTTGACAACTTCAATCCGCTCTCCATTGGTGTGTTCACCGGATTGCAATCAAACATTTTAAATTTCTTCAAAACTTCCTTTGCATAGTTTTCTTGAGAAATAAATATACCTTCTTCCAATTGCTTTACTTCTAGGCCTAAGTAGTATGACATGAGCCCGATATCAGTTAACTCGAACTTAAGTGCCACAGCCTTTTTGAACTCTTCAAACAAACTTGGATTGTTCCCAGTGAATATAAGATCATCCACATAGAGACAAACAATCAAAATATCTCCATTATCACAAACTTTGACATAAAGAGCATATTCATTGAGACAACGAGCAAACCCGTTGTCTTTAATCCATAGAAAGCTCTTAATCACAAAACTTTATCTTCATGTCCTTTAATCACGTACCCCATTGGTTGCTCAACATAGACCTCTTCTTCAATATAACCATTTAGAAATGCCGATTTTACATCAAGTTGATAAAGTTTCCACTTATTTTGAGCTGCTACAGAGATTAACAAACGAATAGTGTCCATGTGAGCAACTGGTGCAAAAAATTCTTCATAGTCAACTCTATGTTTTTGTTTGTAGCTTTTTGCAACAAGTCTTACTTTTTATTTTTCAGTATCTTCATTAACATTCTTTTTAGCCTTGTACACCCATTTGACTCCAATTGCTTCATGGCATTTTGGAAGAGTTGCTAATTCCCAAGTGTTAGTTCTTCACAATTGATTTGATCTCCTTGTCCATGGCTTGTCTCCACCTTTTATCTTTCATTGCTTCTCCATAATTTAATGGTTCACTATCCGCCAAGAGACAATATAACTCTTCAAGGTCAAGAGTAATTTCAGTTGACCTTTCATAAATGTCTTCTATATCTTTCTTCTTATTTGGTCTCTCGCTTGAACTTTCATCTAGAGAAGTAGGTGAAGACGGAGGTGAAGAAGGTGGAGTTGCATCTTGAACTGGTGTTGTGGCCTCTTGATCTTCTTCAAAATATGGAAGGAAATTATAGTTTGTTTCTTCTTGATCCTCTCAATTCCATGTAGCATCTTCATCAAATTCAACATCACGACTCACCATTACCTTATTGTTGCATGGGTTGTACAACTTGTAACCTTTAGAATGTGGATCATAGCCAACAAAGACATATTCGATGCTTCGATTATCAAGTTTGGTTCTTTCTTGTTGTGACACATGTGCATATGCTATGCTCCCAAAGACACGCAAATGATTAACACTAGGTGTCCTTCCATTCCATGCTTCTAGAGGGGTTTGGTCTTTGACATTTGAAGTTGGAGAGCGATTTGCCAAATAGACCGCACAAGAAACTGCTTTAGCCCAAAACTCTTTTGGCATCCTTTTGGATTTTAGCATGCATCTTGCGATGTTTAAAATAGTTCTGTTTTTTCTCTCGGCCACTCCATTCTGTTGCGGAGATCCTGGAACTGTCAATGGACGAAGGATTCCATGAGTTGCACAAAATTCATTAAACTCCTTCGAAGTGAATTCATCTCCTCGATCAGATCTCAAAGCTTTGATTTCATGACCGCTCTCCTTCTCTACAAGAGCTTTGAAGTTTTTGAAAGCAACAAAAGCTTCTGATTTTTGTTTTTAAGAAATAAATCCAAGTTTTTCTACTAAAATCATCAATAAAGGGAAATAAATATTTACTCTTACCAAATGAAGATGGATCGATTGGTCCACACAAGTTAGTATACACAAGTTGCAGTGGCTTAGTTGCTCTTGATGTGGCTTCTTTAGGGAAACTTTTTCTATCTTGCTTGCCAAAAAGACAACCTTCACACAATTGATTTGGATGATTGATTGAGGGCATCCCTTTCACCATACCTTTTTGCTAATACCGGTATCAATTAGGAACAAATAGCGTAAATGAAACTGAATGGAGGATTAGGATCAATGAACCCTAATCTCTTGTATTATTGATTGAATAGAAGAATTACAAGGAATTGTAGAGGAAGAAAGAAAACAGATAGATGGAGAGAAAACAACAATTCTCTAACTGATTCCCAGAATCAGTTATGCCTACTTTCTGTTTCAACAACTAACTAATTCCTCTCTTTCCCCTCCTATTTATTCTCTCCCCAACTAACTATTATTCACTAGTTAGTTATTTTCATTTTGTGCCTGGCGCCTCCCATACACTTCAGTAATAGGTGGTCTGCATTCCTTCTTAGCTCTATCATCTTTTTTCCCATAATTTTAAGTGCATTAAAGTTCAAGTGGCCATACCTCATATGCCAACGCCATGCTTCATCTTGGACACTCATCTTCAAACATTTTGCTTCAATAGTTCTTAGGTTCAAGATAAACATTCTATTTTTCGACATAAGAACTTTAGCAATTAAATTGTTATTTTGATCTCTAAGCCAAAGATATTTATTTTTTATGAGAATGTCATATCATTTTTCAAAAAGTTGACCCAAACTCAAAATATTACTCTTTAATTTAGGCACATAGTATACATCACTAATCAGCTTATAGCTCCCATCTTTAGAAGAGATTAGAATCGTACCTTTCCCTTCAATTTTCACTTTTGATGAGTCTCTAAAGGAAACATTTCTATTCATCTTTTCATTAAGCTCCACAAATTTCTCTTTGCATCCACACATATGGTTACCTGCACCATTGTCCAAGTACCATGAACTATTAGCATCTCTCTCTTCTTCCTTGAGTGTTAGCAACAAAGTTGACTCTTCATCTTCGTCAATAAGATTAGCCTCTTCTTCCTCTTGATTAGGAGTATTACGACATTCCCAAGAAAAATTGCCAAATTCATGACAATTATAACATTCAACTTTAGATTTGTCATACCTCCTTTCACTTCGATAATAGCCATAACCTCTTCCTCTTCCAAGAACTCTTGGTGATGAGTGACTTCTTTCTTCGTAGTTTGATTCACGATTGAAACCTCTTCCTCTTCTTCCTTGTTCACGTCCATGTCCGTTTTGACTATTGAATCCTGTGTTATCGTTCAAAGAAGCTTTGATCTTGAGAACTTGTTCTAATGGCTCCTCTTGCCTTTTCTTCATTCTTTCTTCTTGAGCTTGCAATGAACCTTCTAATTCCTCAATGGACATTGAGTCAAGATCTTTCAATTCCTCAATAACACATACCACATAATCGAACTTAGGAGTCAAGGAACGGAGAATTTTCTCCGCTACACGAACATTTTCTATCTTGTCTCCATATCTTTTCATTTGATTAACAATTGTCTTCACCCTTGAGCAATTATTTGAAATTGATTCGGTATCCTTCATCTTCAAAGCTTCGAAATCTCCCCTTAGAGATTGAAGTCTTATCTTCTTCACCTTGTCAATGCCTTGGAGTGATTTTTCCAAAATCTTCCAAGCTTCCGTTGAATTTGTAGCATCGGCAACTTTCTCAAACATAGAATCATCCAAACGTTGATGAATGAGAGTACGAGTTTGTTGATCCTTCTTCCTTGTTTTTGCCAAAGCCTCCTTTGCGACTTGAGACAATCCCTCTTCATCTTGTGGCTCATCATAGCCTTTTTCAACAATCTCCCATACACCTTGAGAGCCAAGCAATGCTTTCATGCGAAGACACTATTTTTCATAATTCTCTTTCTTTTGAAGAGGAAAGTGGAAAGTAGTGTAATCACGAGTCGTCATTTCTCAACTCTCACAACCAAGCTCTAGATACCACTTTGTTAGAGAAATGAGGTATTTTTAATAGAAAACTCTCAATTTGCTTGATGCTTAATGTCAAGTACAAGTAGGTATTTATAGGTACAAATAGAAAACTCCAGACACATTTCTAGGAGTTTCCTAACTAATACCGACTTCTAGGAGCTTCCCACAATTTTCTATAATTATAACACTTCTAGATTTTTACATGGTTCTAGAATTATCTAATTTCAAATTAGTAATAACATCTCCCTGACTTTGATTATTGTATGCACTATTAATGTGAAAATGTTTTACATTGTTATTGTTATTACTTACTTGCAAATGTTTGTCATTTTTTATTATTTTTGTTTATACTGAGGAGAGATTGAGATAAAATAAATTGTGATTTGTTAAATATATTAGTATTTAGTAGATGTTATGTTAGTGTTACACTTTCAATTCATATCAATTGCCCTTTGGATAATGATTGAGCAATCAACCTCTATATTATGATACAATTGATTCGTCAGGCATACTGTTAATACCAACAATACAATTGATTCGTCAGGCATACTGTTAATACCAACAATTTGAATAATACCTTGTCAAAAAATTAATTTGAATAATACATTCCTAGCTCTTGTTAACTCAGGAATAATTCTATGGCAACCGGCTGTGGGGATACCATGAGTCCATTCTGGATAAAACAAAGTGGCTATAACGCATTTATTTTCACTTTGGAAATAAAGAGGGTTCATTCCATATTTTTTTCATAGAAATTCTCATACATCCTTCACAGTCATCACCTTTGTAGTGGCAAATCACTTGTAATTTCAGTTATATGTGCTCTATCTAGTATCTTGTACTATATAGTTCAGAATTGCAACGTTACACATAGAAAGTGATTTGAATTTATTTTTTCTGATCTTTGGCATTTCTTTCTTACAGCAACCATGATTGATTATTGTTATCTTGCAGATCTTCCTGCAAACAGTGTTCGAGACTACCTCTTGCCTGCTATACAAAACCTTTTAAAAGACTTGGATGCACTGGATCCAGTGCACAAAGAAGCCCTTGACATTATTATGAAGGAAAGATCAGGATCAAATTATAGTAGTGTAAATAATATGGTGACGGGTTCTCATGGTGGGCTTGCATCATCAATGAGCAACTTCTTTGGTGAGGGTGGCTTGCGTGGAAAGAAAGACAGTACAGAAACGGTATCAGAAAGAGTTGTGTCCCCCAGGGGTGTTGCACCACAACCACCGGCGGAGGACACTAGATTCAGGCGCATCATGCTGGGACATTTCGGTGACATGCTACGTGGCAAGGGAAAAACACAAGAGGAAACTCAGAATCAATAAGATGCATTATGTCCTCGTAATTACAACTAGTATGTACAAGTTTTTTTTTTTTTTTGTAAAATACTTCAACAATTTCACAGTGATCTTGTTTTGTTTTTGCAATGAGTTGAAAAATGTTCGTTTAAAGAATAACATATTGCAGTTCTGCTGAATTTTTCGCTTATATTATTTATTATGTTTTATGAAGGAGAGGTGACTGTATTGGAAAGTAAAGTTGAATATCTGAATGGTTAATTGAATTGCAAGTGTCCATTTTCAAAGCAAATTTGTATATTACTTTTACATTAATCAATAATAATTACCAATTGATTAATATAGTATGTAGAATTATCAATGGGTTACTAATTGAATATTATTATTAATGAATTGTTATGTGCAAAGATCTATGTACCTTGGAATCCAAAAACATTTGGTCAAAAAAAGGAATCCCAAAACAAAAGAAATGTAAGTGTTCTGGAGATAAACTGAACTAGGCAACCCAACATTAGTAGCATCGATCTATAGTCCATATGCCAAAGGGGGTTATTTTTCACTCCCCACATTTTAAAAACACCACACATATTTTTGAGAAATATACCTCTGGACGGCCTAATGGGTCTTGACGTGTACTTTTCCCGGAGTCATCAGCATATGATAAAAGTTTGTGTACATTTGAAGTCATGTTTAGAGGTGGGAATCCTGAGAGATTAGAAACATCAATATATGAACATAATCATGAGAGCATTTAATAGAATAGAACACTGACTTTTACTGCCAAATCTCCTAGTTGAGGAGCTATACATTCATTTTTTAATACACACGTTCTTGATCAAACAACAACTTATTGATGTAACTTTAATCCTAAATTCTAGGATTCACTGCCAAGTGAACATCGCTCTATTACAAGCAGTAACTAAATCAGAGCAAATGCATATGTAGTTCATGAGAAGAATGTGACTTCACACTACTGATAGTCTTTCCATCCACCCTAACATCCTGCATATACATTTTGGTCTCTTATTGGACTCTTGATCAGTAATTGGCCCAACTCTATATTTATTAGGCACAGTGTTATTTGTTGACTCAAGGTGTTGGCCCAAGCGCACATCAACAGTCAGTTGTAGAAATCGTTAGATTTATAGAGGGAAAATTTCTCTCTAAATCTACAACGGCTCCTATTACAAGGAGTTGTCACCTTATTACAATACATCACATGCTTTAATATCAGCAAGTGGCAACTGGCAAAATTAATTATTTTCTAAGACATGTATTTGTTTGTTTGCTATGAATATAAAACAAAATAAATTTGATAGATATATGAATAAATTAAGTGGTTTGTTTGGAGTTGGTGTAGAGTGGAAAGGGAACTTGTCCTGATTCAATAAGATTAATGTCGTGGAGAAGGAGTTGATAGTGAGTCTTGACTTGTTCAGGAGTTTTTCCAGTAACAGCCTTAGCAATGTTGTACCAACGATCATGTGTGTCCTTGTCATAAACTGCTAGAGCCTTTTCAAATGCTTTGTTGTCTTCAACACTCCAAGTAGTACTGGAAGATGAAGACATCACTGTGATGATCAGCAAGAGGAAGAGTTTGCTTATACATGCAGAGTAGTGGCTGTTCCCTTTTTATAATCACCGTGAAGCATGAATACTGGCACGATTGTCGGATACAATATTGACATTGACATGGTGACAATTTGAGAAAATGAATTAATCGAAGATAATCAATGTGTCGGTGTCAGACTTTTAATTTTTAATTAAAAGATTAAATGAGTTAATCAAATGAATTTTAATTTTAAATATAAAATAGTGTCTAGTCAACAACAATATTTACTCAGTTACCATGTGCCACTTTATTCAAAATTACATAAATGATTTTTTAAAATTTGTTAGAATTTGTAAAGATATAAATAAATAAATAAATAAATAAAGTTACATGGACTAAAATAAAAAACGAAAAATATTTGAAAGAAACAAAAATATATTTAAACCTAAAAAATTTGATAAGTGACAAGTCATACTTAGATCTTAAATTTTATTTCTAAACAACGATCGAGTGATTACTACAACATGCCATGCCATGTCTATAAATAAATAAAGTGTAATATTCCAATTTCAATATCTTCATATTAAGAGTAAAAATAAATAAAGTGCAATATTCTAATTTCAATATCTTCATATTAAGAGTAAAAATATATAATATAAATGTCATTTTATTATTAATTTAGATGGATTCGTTTTTTCACATCAATTGAGGTGGAGTCGTTGGAAAAACTACAAATACAGCTTAAATATTAAAAAATGAATAAAAACTAATGAGTACTCTAAATTTATTGGTTAACAGAATAATATACAACCTTTATATATAAAGATAAATGTAACACAAACCAACCTCATTTATGCACAATTATTATCAAAATGTATCTATAATTTTCTATAAAGATGAACTGATGTGAAAACTACAGCTATTAAATTAATACATCAATTTTTTTTTTTATAATTTCAAAATTATCTTTATTTTAAGAGGAACTTTTTTCTTCAATCACTTACCAACTTTATATATATATACTTGTACCACAAACCTAACTCATTTTTCACCAATAATTATTAAATACATCTACTATTTTCAAGAAGATCAAGAAATGCAAAAACTACAACTATTGAATGAATTAGATATTCAATATATATCAAAGCACATTCCGCCACTAGCTCCTTATTCCACTCAAAAGCTCACCACAATACTCCCATTTACAAGCTAATCATTCACTTCTGCTTAAAATCATATTATCCCTATAACTAAGAGTCTCCTTAATCGATTACTAAGAGTCACCCTACCAACTACCACCCATGGATTCATCAAGAAAAAGTGTCGAAACCATTTCCCACCTCCTTAACCATGTTATCCACACAAACACTCTATTACTACCCCTATAACTACCTTTCGCCAAAGAAAAATATCGCCACGCACTTTCTAATACCACACTCATATTTATGAGAAATAACTTTAAACCATAAATCATCCCTATCACTTTTTAATTTTCACTCTTATTTACCCATGAGAGCTATATTGAAGTTTTTTAAACATCGAACGCCTAAATCACCTTTTCTCGATCAAGACACACCTTTAGCCATTTCACCCAATGTATCTTCCTTGCCTCCTCACAATAACACCCTCCACCTCTCCCCAAAAAACTTTAAACAAATATTGTAGTTTAGAAATTATACCTGCACAAGTCTAAAAGAAACAAAGGATGTATACTGGTAGAACGAACATAACAAAATTAATGAGAATAAGACACCTCTCGTTAGATAAATAATAACTACGCTACCTAGATAACCTACCACGAAGTAGTTCAAAAGAAACACTTTCAACTTTTTCCTTATAAAAAGGTGCAATCTCCGTAAACTTGATTTAACTAAAATTTCTTAATTTAATTCCAAAAACTTACTAGTACTTATAAGATTTTCATACAAAAAATGATTTCAAATAAAAAAGTAAAAGTAAAATGCAATTCACAACTCTTATTTTCAGTATTACCTATTAGAGCGGAATTTTTCTCAACTTGAACTTCAAGACTCCTTAACCTGAAATAACTGTCATTTTGAAATCATGTTAATAGTATAATATAAGTAAGAAGAACACACACTTAATCATAAATAAACGATATCATTACACAAACATTCTTAAAGGAAAAACCTCACATTATAAAATCAAAACCACTCAAGAAAAATCAATACATTTCACTATAACATCAAATCATCTAAGAGAAATTATTAACGCACATGATACCTTTAATCACAACAAAACAATCACAAGACAATGAAATACTATGCATGAGCTTATACTCTACTTCACAATGTGGTACCATTTTAACTCTGAAGTGCTTCGTTAGGAGACTTGGTTCTATACCACCATTCTGGTGGACGGACAATTCAAATTGGCCATGTCCTCACAGATACACTCAACTCAACCCGAGACACATATACGTGACAGTCGAGGTAAACATATGTTGCATGGTAGCTCTTGATATTTGGAGGGCTACCTCAAACTCACCTTGGAATTCTCCACCAAAATACCTCCAAGATCTAACAATCTTGCCTTAAGGCTTAACAGCATACCGTCAAGATCGAGCTCATTCAATTATACTTCCTTAAATATCACTAGACTTGTCATACCCTACTTATATTATGACAAAATAATATTGATAGCATTTCAGCAAGTGTACTGAATCGTTGCAAGTAATAATAAAACGGTAGTACCAAGTGTCGAACTCAAGGATTGAATTTTATTATTGAATTTTATTTAATTACATAAATTGAACAAAAATTTCCCAAGTTGATTGAAATAATATTTAAAATTAACAATAGTAATAAAATTGATTTTCTATAATAAGAAAAATGTCAGGGATGAGTTTCACTTTGAATCCAACCTTGGTGTCTAATTTGATCCTAGTTACTGAATTTCTTTATTGAATTATTATCGAATTCTCTTTATTATTCTTGCCCTAATATCTTAGTGACAGAACCTTTAATTCCAAAGTAACCCCTAATTCTTTAGTGGAATTAAGATTAGAATTAAGCATTACCGTATAATAATTCTCTTTCTAAATTATTGTCTATGCAACTAATTTAATTGGTTTCATGAGCTGTATATATCCCTAAACTACAAATTCATGAATTTATCATCTCAAGTATTCGTAAAGTTCACTTCCGTTTCAAAATACACTTCGTAGAATATTTTAATGTTGATCAAGTAATAAAAAACATTAAACACAGTGAAGAGAAAAATAATTCAATCGACTCATTCATATAACTAGAAATCAAATCAGAAAAATAAGGGTTTCATCTTGTTACAGTCATCCTTAACAAATAGGGTTTAGTTACTCATGGCAGAGATAAAAAAGATAGAGATTAGAGAAAAGTTACAAGAAAGATTCATGAATGATTCTTGATAAAACTACTCCAATGGTGTTAGAAACGACCGTCTTTGAGTTTCTTTGCTAGAGCACAAGTCTCACAACTTCCCAATAGTCAAAAAGATGCCTAGAAAGTGAAAAAAAATTGCATTTTAATGAATGCTGACGCGTGCCACGCACCCCAAGCGCACGCTTTGCGCTTCAAGCACGTCCCAATAGTGGAAAAACATAGAAAATGCGCCTCAAGCGCAACTGTTGGGCTTCAAGCGCACAACTTCTTCTATTTGATGTTTTCTGAATTTTTCTCCTCTTTAGAGTTTGAATTGGATTCCGATGTCTTCATGAGAGTTGTAGCTATGGATCTTAGCTTTCATTTGCACTTGGTTTGACTCCAATTGGACATCTACAATTTAGTTACTCATGGCAGAGATAGAAAAGATAGAGATTAGAGAAGAATTACAAGAAAGATTCATGAATGATTCTTGACAAAACTATTCCAATGGTGTTAGAAACGACCGTCTTTGAGTTTCTCTGCTAGAGTACAAGTCTCCTAACTTCCCAATAGTAAAAAAGATGCCTAGAAAGTGAAAAATTTGCATTTTAATGAATGCCGATGTGTGCCACGCACCCCAGGCACATGCTTTTCACTTCAAGCAGATCCCAGCAGTGGAAAAACGTATAAAATGCGCCTCAGTCGCGAATGTTGCGCTTCATGCGCACAACTTCTTCTATTTAAAGTTTTCTGCATTTTGCGCCTCTTTAGAGTCTGAATTGGATTGTGATGTCCTCATAAGAGTTGTAGCTATGAAACATAGCTTTCTTTTGCACTTGGTTTGACTCCAATTAGACGTATATAACTCCAGATATGGCTAAAATACTCCATATAGGTAATGTTGATTTCTCGCCAAAATTCAGTACTGCACTAAAACAAAAAGCAACGTAAAATTACTAAAAAATATCTACTTAATCAAGGAATAAGAACATAGACATTTCATTAAATCAAATAACTCAAATCAATAAAATATATCAAATAACGACTTAAGTTATCTATTGGCTAAAGATAAATAAGACTAAAAATAATGAAAAATATACATATGATGAAGAGTCATCACAACCCCAAACTTAATCTATTGTTTGTCCTCAAGCAACAATTAATTTCAGATTTGGTACATTTAAAGTCAAACTTAACTCAATTTCTCAAATCAAATCAAACTCAATTCTCAAAGTTCCAGCTACTACAAAACATTCATTGTGCTTCGTGGTTGCTTAAAAAAAATAATTTGTACACTTTAGCATTCATTCATCAAGTTCAACTCTCTCTTCATACAATCTCACCAAAATTTCTCTCAAGTGTTTAACAAAGGTTATTCACTCAAATCCTAGAACATGCATTACGCTACCATAGGCTTGAAAAAAATTCTAGTTAGCAATCACAATGTAGGAAACACATACACTTTTGGAGGACTTTCGAGTTGTAATGGGACTTAGGTAAGGCTACGACATTTTGAGATAATAGGCTTTACTACTTGGAGTTAGACATACATTTTCAAATTAGTCTACCACTTTTTATTTTTCTTCACATTTTAATTGTGGAGATTTTTAAACATTGACAAAAGAACAAAACATATATTATTTATCAAAGCACACAAACTAATTTTTTTCCTTCTTTTTGTGAAAATCACTACCCCAAACTTAAAAGATTACTATCCCATGAGCAACCCCAAACTTAGAACTTTATCAAGACAATAATTTTTTCTACCTAACTCCAAGTAAGGTGATTTGTTTAAAGTCAGATATTTGGCATGTAATGTGGCTAGTAACCGAAATAAAAGGGCAAGGCTCAACGAGGCTAACAAGGGATAAAATTTGCATAGGGTAGTTAAAAAGGCTCAAACGACCAAATAAAATTGCCTCAGTGTATGCATAAATTACAAGTGATGCAAGTCAGAATTAGTGCAAGTTTTGAAGGGATAACACATGTCTGGATAATCAAACAACAAAGAATTAAAGTGTTGAGGCTTAAAAGCTCACAACTAGGATAATAAGAGAGAGCACGAACTAACCACAGAGTAATCCACAATGTATGCATTAGTGAAACTCGTCAAATTGATCAATGACATCATCAAAGAAACAAAATTTAAATTTTAAAATCCCAAACAGAAAACTTAAGATCAAATGCAAATTAATACAACTTCTCCATCATAGTACACATTTAGGGAAAAGAAATGAAACATACAATTCAACTACTGAAATAAAGCAAAGAAAAAAGAAAATAAAGAAAGAAAGAAAATAAAAACAAAGAAAAAGGAATGAAAAATAATTCATTCAAGGGGATTTTCTTAGATCCTCCGCTCCTGTACCACTGTAGTCCCTAGTATACTGGTGAGGTGAGAATAAATCTGAATACAACATGTCTCTTGGTGTCTGTTGGAATGAAGCGAAGGCTCGATAGAGATTGGTCATCCCCAATTCAATTCTAGCTTGTCCATCTCGCTGATTGATCATCAATTGTTCCATCCTAGTTTCTAGTCGGTCAAACCTATCCTCTGTGGAAAGCTGTGATGGATGCTGAGGATGGTCATGTGGCCCCTTTGGTTCAATATTTTCCTCCTCTAGTATTGCTGCTTGTGGAACGCCAAGATAGTCTGCCAAAATTATGGAGTGTTTTTCTATCCACCTAACAGTTATTGGGGTAGCAGGTTTTACAATTTCTTAATCCTGTTTAGGTAACACTCTCACCTGATCACAGAGTTTTCTTATCAAGGAAGCATGATGGAAGTAGCCTGTTGGAGGATCAAGAATCGCTATCCCCCAAATATCATCAGTTATTAGCATGCCCACATTAATTATGGCGCCTTTTATGATAGCGGTTAGTAGGCATGCTATCTGAAATGTTATATCTGATACATCTGATACATGGATGAACAAAGTTACTCCATGCTTTTGCAATCAGGGTGAGATCCAACGAACGCACTTTTCTAGGTGATCCATCTTTATTTCGTACTCAATCTATGTCTAATCTACATAAGATGTGTAAGATCTCCTCAGTGTCTATTTTTTTAATGTTGTCCTCCATGGCTTGAAAGCGATAATCTGTATAGTTCGGTAGATCAAAGAGGGCATTGATAACTTGCGGCGTGAAGGGCACCCTTTTTCCCCGTACATAACTCACAAATTGGTCATGTGGGAATGGTTTGTCAGATTTCCGATTCGATGCATTGGAGAAGAATTCAACTTCTAAGGACTTTCTTGCTATGGTGACAAATATGGTCAGCTTCTCCCATCCTCTGGCAACAATCATCGCCTGAATGTTAACAAATTCATTAGCTTCCAACTTAAAAATTCTTCTCACTCACAAACTTCGTGACAGTGGGGAGTTTGGCATGATACTCTTGCGTTGCCCTATTCTTGAATAAGAATGTATCGTGTGATTGGGAGGAAGATGCATTTGTGACGTTAGTGCATTTAGCTTTATGTTGGGTTGCCATTAGTTCCTACAAAACAATGAAGCACATCCTAGATTCAAAATATTCAAGGTTATAGATAATTAGTTTTAGCATGTCTCCCCTTGGCAAAATAACCACATCAATTACTCTGAGTTTATCCACAAAATTCTGAATAATAATGGTGCATAGAGATTGGCTGTGTCATTTTCTCAAACAGTTGGAGTGCAGTACATATTTTGTGGTAATTAGGACTCAAAAATGGTTGTGTCATTTTATCAAACAGTTGGAGTGCAGTACAGATAATGAGGTAATTAGGATTCAAAAGTTGTTGTGTCATTTTATCAAATAGGTGGAGCGCAAAGCATGAAATACATGAACAATCCACAACCATAAGTGACCATTTCCAATACTAACACACATTCGCTCTCAGACAAACAACATGCATCTATGAACACTTTCTAATACTAACACAATTTCGAATTCAAATAACCCACATGCAACAATGAACAATCTATACAATTAGAACAAATTCGAATTTAAATAACCCACATGCAACAATGAAAAATCTCTACAATTAGCACAAGTTCGAATTCAAATAACCCACATGCATCAATGAACAAGGAGGAGTTGATAGTAACAATTAGAGAAAACTTACTTGATGATGGAAGAATGCTTGATAGGAGACGAAAACTTACCTCTGTTGAACTGAATACAGTAGTAGTAATAGAGATAAATGTATCAATTAACTCTTGTCGAAGGGGAGGGTTGTGTGAGGGACGTTTTGTATGAGGGCAAAGGTTTTAAAAATCAGCCTTGGGCAAACTGGGTATAAATGCGCTTCAAGCGCATGGGACACGCCTCAAGTGTGCTCTAATAGTAAGCAAAAGCCAAAAATGCGCTTCAAGTGCGGATGACGTGCTTCAGGCACACATTGACAGTGTGGAATTGCCTGAAATGCGCCCTAGGCGCGGATTCACGCGCTTCAAGCACGCAATGGCGGTGTGCAACTCCCTGAAATGCGCCCCAGGCACAGATTCATGCGCGCAAGACCAGTGACAAAGCTGGAAAAATGCACCTCAGGCGCGGATTTGTGCTCCCTAGGCGCGCGCGACCAATGACAAACATCTTGGAATGTGCTTCAAGCGCGAAGGCCACACTTTAGGGGCGTTTGATGCTGATCCAAACAACAAAATCAATCCTCAACACATCTTTTTGATTCATTGCTGATACCTAACATCAAGAACTAATATAACTAGCAATTACTAACTAAAAATGAAACTAATTAGATTAAAATGCAAAAATTCCATGTAAAGGATACGAATTTGGGTTGCCTCCCAATAAGCGTTGGTTTAGTGTCTTGAGCTTGACGTTCCACTGTTCAAATGGTGATCAGATTGATTGACTCCATTGAAAGTTTTGACTCTCCCCTTAAGTAGGGTTTGAGTCTTTGTCCATTCCCCATGAAGTTCTGTTTTGAGGGTGTGTCTTCCAACTCGACAACACCATATGGAAATACCTTGTTGATTTTGAAAGAGCTTGACCATCTTGACTTTAGTTTTCCTGAAAACAACTTCAATCTTGAGTTGAAGAGAAGAACTAGTTCTCCTTCTTGGAACTCCTTGAATTTAATTTTTTTGTCATGCCACTTCTTGGTTTTTTCTTTATATATCTTGGTGTATTTATATACATAATTCTAGAACTCCCATAACTTGTGAAGCTGAAGAATTCTCGATTTGCCTGCCTTGACCAAGTCAAAATTCAAGTACTTCGTGGCCCAAAATGCTCGATGCTCCAATTCAAGAGGCAAATGACAAGCTTTACCATACACTATTTGATAAGGCAACATACCCAAAGGGGTTTTGAAAGCTGTTCGATAGTCCCATAGTGCATCATCAAGTTTCGTTGACCAATCTTTTCTTGAAGCATTCAATGTCTTTTCAAGGATTCGCTTGAGCTGCCTGTTGGATACTTCAACTTGTCCACTAGTTTGTGGGTGATATGGGGTTGCCACCGCATGACGCACGTTGTATTTCCTCTTAAGGTATTCAATTTTTCGGTTTAGAAAGTGAGTGCCCTCGTCATAAATTAATGCTCGAGGCACGTCAAAACGCGTGAATATGTTATTCTTGAGAAATGTGAATCATTGGTTGGTGTAGCAACTGATTCAACTCACTTTGAGACGTAATCCACCGCCACCAAAATATATACTTTTGCATATGAGGATGGGAATGCACCCATGAAGTCAATACCCCACACATCGAACACTTCAACTTCTAATATAGGATTTTGAGGCATGTCATCTCATTTTGAAATGTTACCGGTGCGCTGGCATCGATTGCACTTCTTCACATAGTTGAATGCATCTTTAAACAATGAAGGCTAGAATAGTACCGATTGGAGAACTTTTGCTACAGTTGGATCCCCACAGAAATGACCCCCATAATTAGAGTCGTGGCAGTGCTACAAAACGTTTTCTTGCTCCTCCTCAGGCACATGCGTTGACAACAACCCATCCCCCCTCTTTTGTACAAAAAGGGTTCATCCTATACATATAATTTGACATCATGGATAAACTTCTTTCATTGTTGGTATGTGAAATCGGGTGGAATTGCGTCACTTACTTTGAAATTAGCAAAGTCAGCAAACCAAGGTGCTTGGGTGATTGCGAAGATGTGATCATCAGCGAACTGATCTCGTATTGGTCTAGTGTTTTCATCCTCCTCCACTTTCTCCAATCGAGATAGGTGGTCAGCTACAATGTTCTCTAAGCCCTTCTTATCTCAAATCTCAATGTCGAACTCTTGTAGTAATAGAATCCACTTGAGTAGCCTTGGCTTCGATTCCTGCTTAGCAAACAAATACCTCAAGGCACCATGATTAGTGTAAACAATAACTTTTAATCCTAATAAATAAGATCAAAATTTATCAAAAGCGTAAACTACAACTAATATTTCTTTTTCAGTTGTGGCATAATTGTGTTGTGCTTGATTTAAAACATGACTACCGTAGTAGATTACATGCAACAACTTATCCTTTCTTTGTCCTAAGACTGCCCCGATAACATTATCACTAACATCACACATGATTTCAAAAGGTAGACCAGCCAGGTGTAGTGATAATGGGGGAAGTTGTCAACTTATTTTTTAAATTGTTAAAAGCATTCAGACATTCCTCATTGAATTTAAAAGGTGTGTCTTTCACAAGTAGGTTTGTAAGCGGTTTTGCAATTTTTGAAAAGTCTTTTATAAATCTCCTATAAAATCCAGCATGGCTTAAAAAGCTTCTAATGCCTTTTTCATTGGTAGGAGGGTGAAGTTTTTCAATAACTTCAACTTTGGCCTTTTCAACCTCGATCCCCTTATGGGAGATTTCGTGGCCTAACACAATTCCCTCTCTTACCATAAAATGACATTTTCCACAATTTAGGACAAATTATATTTTTCACATCTTTCTAATACAAAAGATATATTAATCAAACAATTATCAAAAGATGAACCAAAGACAAAAAATTCGTCCATAAATACTTCGATATGTTTCTCAATCATATCAGAGAATATGTACAACATGCACCTTTGAAAAGTGGCAGGAGCATTACACAGGCCAAACGACATCCATTGACAAGCAAACACCCCATACGAACATGTAAATGCAGTTTTTTCTTGATCCTCGGGTGCTACAACTATCTGATTGTATCCCAAATAACAATCTAGAAAGCAGTAATACTCATGTCCAACTAGTCGCTAAACCATCTGATAATTGAAAGGGAGTAGTTAATGATCCTTTCGCGTAGCACTGTTTAATCTTCTATAATCAATACAAACTCTCCACCCTGTAACCATTCTTATAGGGGTTGCAAATAGCAGATGTACAGGAACAACAGTAAAAATGTAAGACCCAACATAGGGTAGTCAAGTCTGAGGCAGAATTAGAAGTGTAATGAGCAACTCGCAACAGAGCATTCTACCCTGAACCCCCACATTTAAACCTGTCACCCTCCAAACAATGTGTAAATACAATTTTGCCCTTCAAGTTTTTTAATTTTTCATTTTTTCACCCCTCTTTCTAGAATATTCGAAAGTTTCAAAATATCAATTTCCAAAATTTTCAAAACTTTAGATTAATTTGAAACTTTAGACCAATTCGAAACTTTCGAAATAGAAAATTCCAGAAGTTGCCTCTTTTATTGACGATAAGTCATCGGTGTAGCTGATCCCTCTTACTCATGTAGTCAACTACTTAAGATAACCATAAACTTGGTCATTCAAATTCAAATATGGATGATTAAAAGTATCTTCAAAGTGGTTCAAGAGTGTGAAAGCGGCACAACAACTAATACTCCTTCCTTCTAGTTAAAAATTCACTTAATCACACATTCACAATAGTTTATTTGTAGTCTACGAGTAGTAACAACGACACTTGCATCAATATATAATTAATAGTTTGATTGAAAAAATATAAAACTATTTCACTTTTTGATGCTCTCGACTACTCTTATTCTATACACTAATTCCCAATAATTAGAACACTTGTAACACAAACAATTTAATATTTAGATAATCGTATACACCATCACATAATTAATCCAAAAATTAGCACAAAGATTTTATGTTCATCTCATAACTCAAACGATGATTCTCACACATGTAACATACTCTCATAGAAGACTAACTGCTCCAAATTGATTACGACTGAATTTTCTTTTTAATTAATCCTCATCATTTAAAAGTTACAATAAACTAAATGAAATATTTTCCAAATTGTGAAATAATTCTTTACCAAAAGATTCAACACGCTGTCAAACCAAATTGAATCAGGCAGTGCATAAACCACTTTAAAGGTTACACGTAATTTTAAAAATTGATTTCTACACTTAAATTATTTATAAAATGTACCACTAATCATTTAGCACCAAAAAATATCATTGAGAATTCAAAGTTTTTCCTTAAACTATTTTTAAATAAATCACGTTTAAATAAAAAAAAAAACTAAAATAAATTACGTGTATTTTAAAAATCTATAAGATTTCCATAATTTCACCTGGTACTTTAATCATCGAAAACACATTTTTAAATAATTAATCACTATAAAATAATTATTTTTAACTTATATTTTGAAAGAAAACTTAAACTATATACAAAGATAGATAGTTAATTTTTCAATTAATTAACACATATAAAATAGTTCCAATTTTTTTTCTCAAAACTTAAAAAAATAATATCGTATACTTATATACATTAAAGTAGTGCACATGACACAAATCATAAGACATACTTGGTTATGACAATGAATTACACTAATTGACAAATCTACAAAATAACAACTTTCTCAATAGGCTTATAGATACATCTCGAGTTTCTATCAAGCCACAAAATTGTTCTAAAATTGTACACCATCAATTTTAAAGATGTAATAGGTCTGTTCTAATCTTGAAAATTGGGTAGAATAAATTTTAATTTCTATACACATATCAATCTACATAATGTACTCTACACATACCAATTTACATGATGCATACCATTTCATTTGGTTAATTCATGAAACAATAAAAAATGTATAAACAACATGTCATCTTCTCATATTAAATTCAGATATACATTTGACAATATAAGTGATAACACAACAACTAAATTTCTACTCAAAAAAAGAAGAAAATTCTGCTCAAAAAATAAATCTATTATCCAAAATTTAGATAATTGTTCAAAAGGAGTTTAACTATTGAGCTAATTGTTTTAAAATCTTTGTTTTATTTTTCTTCCCTTTTTGAATTAGTAGACATTTTATCATTTTACTTTCTTTTTTTATTAGCACAATTATAAATCACTAATGAATTCTAAAAATCTAAACATCAAGTTAAACTCTAATGAATTCACAAAATCAATCGGGAAATCAATTATTTCCAATAAATATCCCAACACTCTCATGATTCAATATTCACACGAGGCCCCTCTAAACCAACATAACAACAAATCTTTTTGTTTGTCTTATAAACAACACTCATGATTCAATATTCACACGAGGCCCCTCTAAACCAACATAACAACAAATCTTTTTGTTTGTCTTATAAACAACACGTAATAAAATATAGTGTAAGTTCTCAACTATTTAAAATATTAAATAAGATCAAGAGTATAAAATTATTGTTATTTTATAAATAAACAAAAATCCAACTCAATTTAATTTCTATAAAATAATCAAAAGTAATTCAAATAAAAGTTATTTTTATTTACAAAATAAGTCAACTTAAACTCTTTAATCGATTTTTTTTAATTCTAAGTTCTACCAACTTGTAATATTTAAGAATTATTATTATTATTATTATTATTATTATTATTATTATTATCAATAATATGGATTTCCTAATGTTTCAAAACTACTCCTAACAACGTTCTAAATTAATTTCATTAACAAGATCAAAACTTTAATAATCAGATCCCAAAAGGCAAGATCTATAATCGATAAGTAATATTACCTCGATTAAATTAATAATTTCAAAGATATAACTAGTCAATAAAAAAATTATTTCTAACTATCCACTCTAACAAAAACAAATAATCAAAGTTCGAAACTCAAACCACAAATCCAATCAAAAGGTTTATTTAGGCAAAAATTCATGTTATATCTAGTCATTTAGATAAAAATTAAGAATGTGCAGTACCATCAAAATTAGCAAACAATAAACGGTTAATTAGTAACTTAAAAAATATTATAAGTATAGAAAAGTATATTGTGCATAACACAATAATATAACGAGAAAAAAAGTATGATATTAAAAATTATTAATACATAACAAAACATAACTAACACGACTAATATTCGACTAAGGAATGAACACTCGACTTGCTCATTCTCATTGGACAGACCTGCTCTGATACCACTAATGTAACACCCTAAACCCCAAAATAATATATAATAATCTGTAGTAGATTTTTTTGATATACAATAGCAGCGGATAAAGTAGATATATCTTCAAGTTAATAAAAAGAAAGTTATAATTAATTTAGGATATCACATTTCTCAAAATTCAAAAGCAACACTTTAAACTCTTTCTTTTTATAAAAAGATGCAATCTCCATATACTGATGTAGCTAAATATCTCTAGAAGGGGAGTTGGATAGAGATTTTGATGTTTAAAAATATTTCTCACGTGTTTTTAAAAGTTATCCTCTCTGAAAGGATACGGACCCAAGGATGGTTATTTGAACCTTTAAATTAGAGTTGAGTAAAAGAAAGAGAAAATGTAAAGAATGACATACACAACTTTTATACTAGTTCATCCAATGAAGGCTACATCCAATTCTCACACACTTATGAGATTTCATTAATGATCAAATTGATTAACCTCTCACAGAGGTTAATTACACTTTGTGTATTCTTTAGCCTCACCAAGCTTACAACCTTGTTTCCTACAAGTTCCAACTATTTCCAAGTGTAACTCACGTGGAAATTACAAAGTGATATTAATATGATTGTTTCTCTTTTCTTAAATACTTTCTAAAAAGATATTTCAAAGATTTAGTGTAGGATTATAGAAACTATGAAGAGAGGATGGATATTGCTCTTGATAGCTTTATGATACTTGATCTTTTTATACAATGTTGTTGTGTATTTGATAATGGAGAGCTCTCTTCCTTTTATAGAGATCTTGTGGTGCTCTTTCCATGTGACAAACATCTTATGACCGTTGGGGACTTGACAAAAAACTCCAAGGTCTTTGATCATAATTACAGAACTGCCATCCAGTTGTCCTTCGACAGATGCATTCCATCCTCGTGCAGGAGGTTCAAACATCCTAGGTACTTGGTCATGAGTTGTCTCTTTCTCTTTTCATTCTTCAAGAAATGTAAGGCTATATCTCTAACTTTGTGGGCTACAACCTTTCTGTAAGTTGAAGTACTAGGTCTTTTTCACCTTTTGAGAATGATGTTGACTATAGATCCATCCTCTTACATCGTAATGCCATCCTCAAACCTCGTACATCCCATCCTCATACCAGTTAAATCTGGCCTCTAACCTCTTAGATTAAAATGCTTTATTTATTCATTCTTAAATACTGTTTTGCCTTCTCTTAATGAATAAAAACATTTCTTTTGGTGAGGATGAGTATTCTGCAGTTTTGAAGTTTTGGGCTACAACCTTTCTGTAAGTTGAAGTGCTAGGTGTTTTTCACCTTTTGAGAATGATGGTGACTATAGATCCATCCTCGTACCTCATACATCCCATCCTCATACAAATTAAATCTGGCCTCTGACCTCTTAGATTAAAATGCTTTATTTATTCATTACTTAATATTGTTTTGCCTTCTCTTAATGAATAAAAACATTTGTACAGTATCATCCTCTTGCAAGGCCATCCTCACGATTCCCAATCCTCTAGATTTGAATTAGATTTTTCTCCTTTTTGCCTTAATGATTAATAATATGTTTTCTTAAATGAATTCACTTAAAAGCACATATTAGTCATTAACCATAATCATAATCCTTTAAGTAATTTTGTTATCATTAAAGTCATTTGAGAGAGATTTTGTCTCAACAATCTCCCTCTTTTTTATGATGACAAAATTCTTTAGATTATGATTTTAAATATAAAAAGTTTATGAAATAAAATGTTTATGCTCCCCCTAAATCATATGTGTAATATTTTTAAATTTAAAAATAATTACTCCCCCTGAACATATGCCAAATTTTTTAAACAAAAGATTTAAACCATAAAGCGACTTCATATTAATGAGATAAATATTACAAAATATGGTTCAAAATGGCATAAACATTAACAAGCATAACATAAGCACTTCACAAATATTCATCTTAACAAATAGTTGATTAGAAAGATAACAGCTAGATGATCATAATCTATCTTCCCCTAAATTTGTCAACCATCACAAAAAAAGGAATAGAAAAGTAAAAAAAATAAAATTCTTAACCAATTTTATTCAATGATTGATGCACGAGTAACAACAAATAGTTTTTCTTAAAAAAATTCAAAATGATCCTCCTGAAGAGGTTTGACATGTAACCATTGGGGAAAGAGAAGGTTGGAGTTTGAAATGTTGTGACCGTTAGAGGAAGATGTAGGAGGCAGATGAGGATGCCATTGAATAGATAGTAATGATGACAGATTAGGTTATGGGAAATGTGATAAAGGTCATGGTAGTTTGCGCATTAAATGTAGGGCGAAATCCAAGGAGATCGTGCCACATTGACTTGCCAATGGAAGGTGAGGCGCGTGCATGCCTTGTTTGACGTGACATGAGAGAGTTACACCAAAATTGACATTGTGTCCTCTAGTGTTTTGCTATCCTCTCATCTTTTAGTATATTTTTAATGATGGAAAGTTTCTCCAAAATATTTTTGAATTGATCCTCTAGGAAAGGTTTTGTAAAAATATCTACTAACTGATTTTTAGTGTCAATGAAAATCAATTCTATGTCCCCTTTTTGAACATGATCTCTTTTAAAATGATGTTTGATTTCAATGTGGTTAGATCTAGAATGTTGATTTTTTGAAAGATTAATAGCATTTGTATTATCACAGAGGATGAGAATTTTTGTGTACCTTAGAGAGTAATCCTCTAGTTGATTTTTTATCTATAGTAATTGTGAGCAGCATTGTGCAGCTAATACATATTCAACCTTTAAAGTTGATAGAGAAATGGTACATTGTTTTTTGCATGACCAACTTATTAGAGATTTACCAAGAAATTGGCAAGCTCCACTTGTGCTCTTCCTTTCAACTTTGTCTCTCGCATAGTCAGCATCACAATAATCTATGAGGTCAAGATTTGAACATTTTTTGTACCAAATTCCTAGATTGATCGTGCCAACAAGATATCTCAAAATTTTCTTTACTGCTGTAAGATGAGATTCTTTAGGGGAGGATTGAAACCTTGCACAAAGACCTACTACAAAGACTATGTCAGGTCTACTAGTTGTTAAGTATAATTAGGATCCAATCATCCCTTTGTACTCTTTTTCAGATATTGGACTTCCTTCGTCATCTTTGTGAAGCATGGAGGATGGGTGCATAGGGGTTCCCATACCCTTGGCTGAACTCATGTTATATTTGTTAAGTAGACCCTTCGCGTATTTTTCTTGAGAGATGAAGATGTCATCTTCTAGTTCTTTAATTTGTAAACCAAGGAAGAATTTTAATTCTCCCATCAAACTCATCTCAAACTCACTTTGCATGAGGTTGGAGAAATCTTTACACATCTTTTCATTTGTGGATCCAAATGTTATGTCATTTACACATATTTGAACAATCAACAGATCCTATTTAAGAGTTTTCTTGAAAAGAGTGGTATCAATATGTCCTCTTACGAATCCATTCTCTTTTAGAAAAGAACTCAACCTCTTGTACCAAGCTCGAGGTGCTTGCTTAATCCATAAAGAGCTTTCGAGAGTTTGAACACATCATTGGGCTTCTTTTCATCTACAAAGCCAAGAGGTTGTTTAACATATACCTCCTCATTTAGAAAACCATTCGAAAAGGCACTTTTGACATCTATTTGGAATAGTTTGATACCTTTATGAGTGGCATATAATAGGAGGATTCTTATTGCTTCAAGTCTTGTAACTGGTGCAAATGTTTCATCATAATCAATTCACTCTTGTTGGTTGTAACCTTGTGCCACTAATCTTGATTTATTTCGAATGACCTCTCCATCCTCATTCTGTTTGTTTCTAAATATCCATTTAGTTCCAATGATGGATTCGTCCAGATGATGGGGCACAAGATTCCACACTTTGTTTCTTTCAAACTATGACAGCTCCTCCATCATGGCTTCATCCCATGATTTGTCACAAATTGCTTGATCAATTATTTTAGGTCCAACTTGTGATATCATGGTCATGTTAGTATTTTCTTTTAGAGAATTTTTGGTCCTAACACCCTCGACAACATTTCCAATGATTAGATCAGGAGGATGATGTGTTACCATTTTTCATCCTCTTGGAGGTTGCTGAGAGGTTGGGTCAGAATCATCCTCTTCGTTTGGACTGTGTACTTGAGAGGATGAATGTTCATCTTATTCAGATTTATCCATATTTTCTAAGCACAACCTCGGCAACATTTCCAATGATTAGATCAGGAGGATGATGTGTTACCATTTTTCATCGTCTTGGAGGTTGCTGAGAGGTTGGGTTAGAATCATCCTCTTCGTTTGGACTGTGTACCTGAGAGGATGAATGTTCATCTTATTCAAATTTATCCATATTTTCTAAGCACAAGTCATCAAACTCATAAAAAATAACATGCATAGATTCCTCCACAGTTTGAGTCCTATGATTATATATTCTATAACCTTTTGACGTTGTGGAGTATCCTAGAAAAATACCTTTATCAGATTTTGGGTAAAACTTCCCCAAATTTTCTTTATTATTTAGAATGTAGCAATAACATCCAAATATATGAAAATAAGAAATATTTGGTTTTCTCCCTTTCCATAATTCGTATAGAGTTTTGTTTAAAATTTTTCTAATGGATGCACGATTAGAAACATAACAAGCTGTGTTGATAGCTTCGACACAAAAGTATTTTTCAATGTTGGCTTCATTAAAAATAGTTCTAGCCATTTCTTGTAAAGTTCTATTTTTCCTTTCAACAACTCCATTTGTTGGGGAGTTCTTAGGCAAGAAAAATTGTGAGAAATACCATTTTCTTCAAAAAGATTTTTAAATGATTCATTTTCGAATTCACCTCCATGGTCACTTCTCGCAGAGACAATTTTTTATCCTTTTTCATTTTGAATCTTTTTGCAAAAATGGTGGAATGCCTCAAAAGCTTCATCTTTATGTTTTAAAAATAAAATCCATGTAAAACGAGAGAAATCACCAACAATTACAAAACCATATCTTTTTCCACTAAGACTTGGAGTTTTCATAGGACCACAGAGGTCAATGTGAATAAGTTCAAGAGGATGATTTATTGAAACAATATTTTTTGAGTGAAAACTACTTTTAACTTGTTATCCTTTGACACAAGCTTCACATACTTTGTCTTTCTCAAAATTAATTTTCGGAAGACCATTCACTAATTCTAATTTAGCTAATTTAGAAGTAGTATTTAAGCTTGTGTGACCAGGTCGTTTTTGAAAAATCCATTTATCTTTCTCAATAGATACAAAACAAAATTCAGTAGGAAAATCATCTAGATATAGTTCTTATAAATTCTTTTTTCTAAAACTGGAAAAGAAAACTCTACCCGATGATGAATGTTTAACCTCAAATACAGTAGGCTTAAAAATAACTTCAAATCCACTATCACATAATTGACTAATACTTAGCAAGTTATGTTTTAAACCATCCACATACTGAACATTTTCAATTTTCGAAGAATTATTTTTACCAATAATACATGTACCTTTTATTTGAGCTTTATCATTGTTACCAAATGTGACTAATCCTCCATCCTTTATCTCTAAGGAAATAAAGCAGTGTTTATCCCATGTCATATGCCTTGAGCAGCCATTGTCCAAGTACCAAGACTTTCTTTTGTTGATCACAGGATGAACCTGTGTTAGAGGTTAAAAGTAACTTAGGTACCCATATAGCAATGGGTCCTTGTTGGTTAGTTTTTCCTCTTATGAGGATTTTCCTTTTGTGATAACAAATAGAATCATGGTGTCCATGTTTACCACAAAATGAACATCCTTTCTTTATGTTGTCAACTTTCTTCTTAGCATGACAGTTTTGAAAGTATGCCCAAGTTTTTGCAAAAATTGCATTTTGGCCTATCCTCTTGTTTTTTAGGCAAGAAAAAAATTTCATATAATTTTTGTTTTTGAGAACTTTTAAATCCAATACCAGCTTTGTCAAAGATTCCAAATTGAGATCCCATTATCTTTTGAAATGTTTCAGTAGATTTAACAAAGTTGGTAATGTCATTTTTTAATTATTCAACCTCTATTTTCAAGATTTCCTTTTCAATGTCCTCTTCTGAAGGATGAATTTTGACATTCTTTTTATTTAAAAGTGTTTGTTGCTCAGATAATTTCTCATGAGATAACTGCAAATGTAGAATGATTTTTTCGTACTTCTCATTCTTAGCTTGAAGTTCCTCATTGAGTTTCTTTATTTCATAAAGTTGATTTTTGAGAAAACCACATTTACGAGATAAAGTGTTTGAGTCATTTAAAAGATTGTCAAATTCAATTTCTAATTTTCCACAAGTAGGACATAAGATAGCGTTTCAGCAAGTGTACTGAATCGTTACAAGTAATAATAAAACAATAGTACCGAGTGTCGAACTCAAGGATTGCATTTTACTATTAAATTATATTTAATTACTAAAATTGAACAAAAAGTTCCCAAGTTGATTGAAATAATATTTGAAATTAACAACAGTAATAAAATTGATCCTTTATAACGAGAAAAATGTCAGGGATGAGTTTCACTTTGAATCCACCCTTGGTGTCTAATTTGATCATAGTTACTGATTCCTTTATGGAATTATTACCGAATTCTCTTTATTATTAATGTCTTAGTGACATAACCTTTAATTACAAAGTAATCCCTAATTCCTTAGTAGATTTAAGATTAGAATTAAGCATTACCGTGTAGAAATTCTCTTGTAAACTATTGCTTTGCAACTAATTTAATTGGTTTCATGACCTGCATCTATTCCTAGACTACAAATTCATGAATTTCTCATCTCAAGCATTCGTATAGTCCACTTCCGTTTCAAAATACAAATCTTAGAACATTTAAATGTTGATCAAGCAATAAAAAGCATTAAGCACAGAGATGGGAAAAATAATTCAATAAACTCATGCATATAACTAGAGATCAAATCAGAAAAATAAGTGTTTCATCTGATTACACTCATCTCTAACAAATAGGGTTTAGTTACTCATGACATAGATATAAAAGATAGGGATTAAAGAAGAATTACAAGAATGATTCTTGAAAAAACTGCTTCAATGATGTTACAAACGACCGTATTTGAGTTTCTATGCTAGGGCACAAGTCTCCCAACTTCCCAAGAGTCAAACTCAATGTAAAATTATGAAAAATTCCTACTTAATCCATGAAATAAAAACACAACATTTTATTAATTCAAAGAACAAAAATCAACAAAATATATCAAATAAATCCTTAATTTAACTAATGATTGAAGATAAATAAGACTAAAACAGTGGAAAAACATGCATATGATGAAAATTCATCAACATAATTCTGAGAGGATTACCTTTTCAGTATTTGATTTTGCCATGAGACAAAGATTGGCTTCTTCTTCCTTCTCTTGCTTAGAGGATGACTCGTCACTGTCATCCCAAGTAATCATCATAGATTTATTTTTGTAGGGAAATCTTCATGAGTTTCTTTTGTTTAGAGGACACTCAGTTTTGTAGTGTCCCATCTTATTGCATCCAAAACAAATTATCTGACTTTTGTTAGTTTATTTTCTTTTTGAGGAGATCTTCTATCATGTCCTCTTCGATTTATCATCCTCTGAATTTTTCTGGAAATCAGAGTGAGTTCATCCTCATCCTCAGATAGAGGATACTCTGACTTTTCCTTTTTTTTTTTGTGATATCTTCAGTCTTCTTGGAGGATGAACTTTCAATTTGTCTGGATTCTAGAGCTATCATTTTTCCCTTTTTGCTTGGTTTGTCTGCCAGCAACAATGGTTCATGAGCTCTTAAAGTTCCAACCAGATCTTCTAATTTCATGTTAGCCAAGTCTCTTGCTTCTATGATGGCAATTACAATTGGCCTCCATTCTTTTGGTAAACTCCTTAGGATTTTTCTTATCCTCTCTTGAACAGAGTATACCTTTCCATAAAATCTCAAGTTGTTTAGTATGATTGTTAACCTCGAGAACATTTCATCAATGGTTTTCTCCTCCTTCATTTCGAATAATTTGAAACCTCTTACTCCCATGTCAATCCTCGCTTCTTTTACGTGACTTGATCCTTTATGATAGATCCTTAAAGTGTCCCAGAGTTCCTTAGCGTTTTTGCATTCTTCAACTCTATCATATTCGTCCCTATTCAAAGCACACATTAGAAATAAATGACCTTTAGACTTTAGGAGTACCTTAACATTTTCATTTGTCGTCCATAATGCTTGAGGTTTCTCATCAGAGATTGCGTATGTATTTTTGGTTCTGACGATGTGATCCACGTTTTCAACCACAAACCACATGTTGTTATCTTGTGATATGAGAAATAGTCCCATCTTACCTTTCCAGTGGTAATAATCTGTGCCATCAAAATAGAGAGGTCGGTTGGATGATCCTCCTCCAGGAATATACTTAGCTTTTGACATTTTTCATTTTGGATCTTTTTCTCTTACATTTTTAGATGTAGTTTTCTAGAGAACCTTGCTCTAATGCCAATTGATGTAGCTAAATATCACTAGAAGGGGGTTGAATTAGAGATATCCTCTCTGAGAGGATGCAAATCTGAGGATGGTTATTTAAACCTTTATATTAGAAATGAGTAAAAGAAAGAGAAAATATAAAGAATGACATACACAACTTTTATACTAGTTCACCCAATGAAAGCTACGTCCAGTCCTCACACACTTGTGAGATTTCACTAATGATCAAATTGATTAACCTCTCATTGAGGTTAATTACACTTTGTGTATTCTTTAGCCTCATCAAGCTTACAACCTTGTTTCCTACAAGTTTCAACTATTTCCAAGTGTAACTCACATGGATATTACAAAGTGATATGAATATGATTGTTTCTCTTTTCTTAAATACTTTCTAAAAGTATATTTCAAAAATCTAGTGTAGGAATATAAAAAGTATGAAGAGATTATGGATATTTCTCTTGATAGCTTTATGATACTTGATCTTTTTATACAATGTTGTTGTGTATTTGATAATGGAGAGCTCCTTTCCTTTTATAGAGATCTTGTTGTGCTCTTTTCATGTGACAAACATCTTATGATCGTTGGGGACTTGATCAAAAAGTCCAAGGTCTTTGATCATAATTACAGAACTGCCATCCAGCTGTCCTTGGACAGATGCAATCCATCCTCGTGCAGGAGGTTCAAACCTCCTAGGTACTTAGTCATGAGTTGTCTCTTTCTCTTTTCATTCTTCAAGAAATGTAAGGCTATATCTTTGACTTTGTGGGCTACAACCTTTCTATAAGTTAAAGTGTTAGGTCTTTTTCACCTTTCGAGAATGATGTTGACTATAGATCCATCCTCTTACATCGTTATGCCATCCTTGTACCTCGTACATCCCATCCTCTTACTACTTAAATCTGGCCTCTGACCTATTTGATTAAAATGCTTTATTTATTCATTCTTTAATATTGTTTTGCCTTCTCTTAATGAATAAAAACATTTGTTTTGGTGAGGAAGAGTATTTTGCAGTTTTGAAGTATCATCCGCTTGCAAGGCAATCATCACGATTTCCAATCCTCCAGATTTGAATCATATTTCTCTCCTTTTTGCCTAAATGATTAATAATCTATTTTCTTAAATGAATTCACTCAAAAGCGAAGATTAATCATTAACCACAATCATAATTCTTTAAGTAATTTTGTTATCATTAAAATCAGTTGAAAGAGATTTTGTCTCAACATATACTTGATTTAACAAAAATATCTTAATTTAAACTCAAAAACTTACTAGTGCTTATAAGATTTTCATGCAAAAAGTCATTTCTAATAAAAAAAAGTAAAAGTATAATACGATTCACAACTCTTATTCTTGGTATCACCTATCAGAGTGTGGTTTCTCCTAACTTGAACTTCAAGACTCATGAACCTGTAATAACTGAGATTATGCAAACGCAGGACCAAGTTAGTCAAACACAAACTACGAATGAGGTGAGTTTTGAAATCATGTTAATAATATAATATAAGTACGTACGAAGAACACACAATTAATCATAAATAAACCATATCGTTACACAAACATTCTTCAAGGAAATACCTCACATTTTAAAGTCAAAATCACTCAAAGAAAATCAATACATTTCACTATAACATCATATCTTCTAAGAGAAACAATTATCACACACGATACCCATTAATCACACCCAAACAATCACGAGAAAATGCAATGTTATGCATGAACTTAGGCTCTACTTCGTAATATGGTACCATTTTAACCTCGAAGTACTTAGTTAGGAGGCTTGATACCATGACACTATTCTAGTGGACGAACAATTCAAATTGGACCTGTCCTCATAGATTCCCTCTGTTAAGACAAACTCTCAAATTAAAGTTTTAATGAAAATAATCAAAGGTTAATTAAGAATGTTAATTATGATTCTAAAATGTTATGTTAATTTAACTTGTGCTTTTGAGTGAATTAATTCAAAGATAGGAATCAAGAAAAACAAAGAAATCATATAAAAATTGAACAGATAAAGAAACAAGAGTATTCTGGATAAAACGAAAAATGATCTCCAAGATCAAGACCGATCATCATAGCCTCAAGATCAAGACTGATCATCACAACCTCAAGATCAATCAATCTCAACTAGTTTAGAAAAAAAATCTACCTCTAAATTTCATGCTAATGTTATCAGTACTTGGTAAGGAACAAGTAGGATCCATTCTAGTCATAGAAGGCATGAGAATCATTAAGATAAAAGCTCATGAATCAAGCAAGTTATAATAAGTATGAAACTTCACCAGCTTAACTTTCAAGAAAGTTAATCAATCTTGATATGTACAAAGTTGTCCAGATTGATCAAGAAGTTATTCAAATTGATCAAACACTGAACCTCAAGATTGATCATCAATCTCCAGAAAGCACAAAATTGAAAGTACAAATTGATTATCAATCTCCACAATTCTGCAGAAGCTTAATATCAATCTCCTTATCTCTTCTGAAGTTCATCATCATTCTCTAAACTTATTTGAACATATTCGAGTTTCTTGGTCAAAAATTTTGAATATTTTTATACACAAGATAATTTTGAACAAGAATGAATAAACCAACCCAGTCAAATATATTTCAAAACATATTCAAAGGTTGAATATTTTTATTCACATATAGTAGTTTTGGTAAAAAAGATAGAGCACTACCAACATCTCTTTTGACTACCATTAAATGCTCCAAAACGCCTATAAAAGAAAGACCAATGCTCAGGAAATTTGTAGAAGTTCAAGTACTATCAAGTCTCACAAATCATTCACATTCATATACTTGAAATTGTCATTTTCTCAAAGAATGATTCAGTTCTAATTATACATATTACTTTGTTATTTTTGTAATGAATTCTTTGTAAAGAATTGTATCTCAAATAAGAGTTAAGACAACTCAAATTATTTCAAAACAATGTCATCATTATTGTAAAACTCAAATAATAAGAGTTTAGTATAGTTTGAATAGATTGTTTGAAATCTTATCAAGGCTGATAGGTGAATTGATTAAATCTCTTTCTGGGTAGAAAAAGATAGAGCTTGTAACATATCAAGGTTGATCTGAATTAGGGGCTGTAAAACTAAGAAGGTTATTTGTTTTAAACACATAGTGGAAAAACACACAACTATAAGGACTGGACGAGTCCAAGTTGGGTGAACCAGGATACATCCTTTTGTGGTATTATTTCTCTTATCTCCTTATTTATTAAGCTTGATTGATTACTTGAATTAAAACATAAACTGAATTTTTATTTGTCAAGCTAATCAAAAACGTTCTCCATTTTGTGTTTTCTTAACCAAGATCATTCTTGAGTGAAATCCTTAAGTTTTTGAGGAATTTTTAAATAGGAACATTTACAATTAAAACCCTCTTTCGTGAAAATCGAAATTACAGCTTCACCCTAAACTCAACCTAAGACTCATATATGCGACAATCGAGGTAAATGTGTGTTTCATGGTAGTTGTCGATATTTAGAGTGCTACCTCTTAGTCGCCTAGGAATTCTCCGCCCGAATATCTCCAAGGTCTAACAATTTTGCCTTAAGGCTCAACAGCAGACTGCCACGATCAGGCTCATTCAGTTGTACATCCACGAAATCATTAGGCTTTTCAGACCCTACTTATATTATGATAAAATAATCTCCACTTTCAATTTTTTTAATATTTCTTTGTTCCCTCGTTGGCCTATGGTAGTCCATTAAGATCGTCATCTCAAACACAAATTGGAATCACAACTTTTTCACCAACTATGGGGTTATTTCAATATTCTCATCACAAATTTACAGCATCATTATCGTTAATTAAATCTCATCATATAAACTCATCACAAATTTATAATATCACTATTATAAATTATATGTCATCATAATCACATAAATTTATCAAAACAAATTAACCTTTTATTATCACTTCACATAAACCCGTCTAATCAAACATACACATAAAATTCATTTGACATTCAATATCACAACAATATCAAATAACACACATTTAACGAAATTAAATCAATCAACACCTTATAAATATTTCTATTCCACATTTTATTCGCACATTTTCCATATTCACATATTAATTAATGTATCCCTCAAAAGGCTATTGTCGTACGTAGCGAGTCCTGGATGAATGGTTGGGAAATATAGTTTTCCCGTTCATCTCACAATGTATTATACTCATGAATTCAAACGCTCTTTCAACCCTTGCCTTATTTAGATGTTTTCTCAAACACAGAAATTAATGGAAGTTTTCAACCGCAACAGTAGATCGACAAGCTACAACGAACAAATCCGAATAAACAGCGAGTTCACAAAATCGTCGAGTCGCGATTGAAAAATTATGCATAGCATAAAAATAGTTGTTAAATAATTAATAATAATTTTTGGGAGTTAAAGTGGAGTCAAAACAATGAGAATAACTGTAAAAAAAAGTCTCACCAACTCATTTGAGCACCAAAAGGGTACGACTTCAATTTCAACGAAAAATGCATATGAGCAGTTTCTTCTTGAAGGTTTCAACGAGAGGAATCCAAAAACGATACAATTTTTTTTTTAGACGACAAATGTGGTGATTGGAATTGGCCAAAAATAACTCGCCCAACGAAAGAAATACATTTTTTTTATGAAACAGAGCCACGATTGATAAAATTGACACCAAAAATGGATTTAGTGGCCAATTTTGTATGGACAGAGATTGAGATCGATTCAAACGATTAAGAATTGGTGGGAATGAATTTGAGAAAAAAATTGTTTCGCTGCCATTAGTCTAATTTTCAATTTTTATTTTTTTAACTGCAAAATGAGTGGTGTAGATAGCAAATATAGAGGTACAAGAGTAAAATTGTAAGGTCCACAGGATAGTAAAGTCTCAGGAAACGTGTGTAGGAAATAAAAATCCAACCAGTAATAGCTCAAAATTAATATGCAGAAGTAAAAAAGTAAGGGTGTAAACAGTCGTCTTGTCAAAAATTTATTTTCTAGGTAATCTAGTTTTAGTCAAAACTCTCATTCTAACATAATATTATTTTTCTTTAACATAAATAAATCTAATTTTAGTCAAAACTCTCATACTCAAAATAGTAACTATAATTATTACTATAATATTTTTTTCAAAGTAATAACATAAAAATACATCATCTTTATAGATTAGTCGAAATGATAAAATAAATAAATAAAACATCAACGAGTTTTATTAATTACTAAATCGTAATGAATATGTATAAAATCATCATACCGTAATAACTATATAGAAATAAATAAAATCAATATCAATATTACTTATATCTCAAGATAATTATTTGTAAAATAATTAATTAAAATAAGATAAATTTAAAAATAATTAAATATAATTGTGTGCATACTTAACGCGAGTCAGCATACAAGGAAATATCAAATTAACTACAAACACACATATGCGTAAATCCGCCTAAAATCTTATATTTGAAAATGTGTACATTATAAAATATAAAAATATAATATTTGATATTTATATTACTCATTTAGTCTAACATGTACAAGATTAAAACATCATATAAATAAAATTAATCCTAAATTTAATTAACATATATTCTAAAATAATTTTAACACTAGTTTAATTATTTGAAATTATATTTGATCAATAAAATAATTTATTATAAAATTTAGAGTATTAAAGTACCTTTATCATCTCTTCAACCAAGAATCGTTCACATTGATCCCCAAAAGAAGATTCTTTCAAAAATTAACCTTCAAAGTTCATATGACTAGACTTTATTTCCCTCACATTGACCCACAATTTAACATTGACATCAACACCTAATGCTCCCATCGCTCCAAGGATCTTAAATTGAACACATTCCACATAATTTAAATGGTTTAGTTTTTTAGGGAATAATTTTATTTCGTGCGATAGGATATTTGTTTTGGCATATTTCTACTACTTGTTTATTTATGATTATAAATATGAATTCTCATTTCTTAGATTTAGTTTTAAAAAGTTGTTTCTCTAATAGGTATAGTATATCTAATATTTATTGAAAGAAGAGGATCATGAGTTCATTATTTTTAATAAAAACTATTGTAAAAAATTAAAATTATTAATAATAATTCAAAATTGATTTTTATCTTGACATTTGTTGATAAAAAATAATTAATTAATTGTCCATAAATTATAAATAAAGAAACTAAAGGAGATTAAAGAAGTGAATCTATTATAAAAATAAAAATAAAAATGATCACATACATAAGTTTACATAAATAATTGCACATGGTATGTAAAACATATACCATCAATTTTTTTTGAAAGGTATACAACGTCAATCTTATTATTATTACTATGTTGCATATTTATAGTGTATGCTTTATTTTATATTTTATTTTTACAACTAATAATGTTTTGGCCTTCTCTCTGACCCATTCCCTTTCCCTTTCTTCCCTTGTTTTATTTCTCCTCGTTGGGCTTTTCTCTGACCCTTTCCATTTCCCTTTCCCTTTCTTCCCTTGCTATTTCCTTTGCCTTCTGCTTTGCTTCCTTTTCCTTCTGCTTTGCTTCCCTTTCCAAATACTTTACATAAGCTTTTGCCCTTGCGCTTGATGCCTTTGCCTTTTGCTGTATTCGTCGTTCCTTCAACATTGCTTCCACTTTCTTCTCCTTCTTGCGTCGCATTCTACTCTTTGCCAACATTTTTGACACTTTCCTACTTCTCTCTCTATTATGCTTATCTCTCTTTTCCTTCTTCCTTTCCAAAGCTTTTTGCTTCCTCTTTGCTTCTTTTTCCAAAGCTTTTTGCTTCCTCTTTTCTTCTTTTTCCATTATCCTTTCTTCCCTTGTTTTATTTCCCGCACCAACGGGCAAATTTTGATCAAAAGATTCTATATCTATGAGTTTTTGCCCACCATCAAGCTTATCTACCAAAACATTTTTCTTTGACTCTTTTGTATATTGTTTACCTTCTTTTAATGTCTCTGTTGCCACAATAGATAAAAGAAACAATGAACAAAGGAAACACAAATTAAAAGCTTTGATTTTCATCACTATAACTTTTAAGAATTTAATTGTTGTGAAACATATGAATATACTCGGCAAGATAAATAGTTATGAAAATCAAAAGTAGATTTATTAAATAATATATTATTTAATTGGCCTTTGAGAATATTGAGTCATTGAAGGGTTATTGAGGTGGCTAAAGTGTTTAAACTTTGACAACTACGAGATTGCTTGATAATTTCTTTAATAATAAACATAATTCTAGACTTTTGGTAAACATAATTATCACACGTTGTCAATAAAAAATAGTTATTGACACAATAAAAAAAATTACTCTATTTACGTAAATGTTATTTTTTATAAGTTCCGTTAAAAAAAGTATAATGTAGCCCTTAAGATGTTAATGTGTGCATAACAGTGTTGATGTAGTAAAATAAAAAATAAATATATCTTTTAAAATAATTTTTATTAAGAATAAAAATTTGAAAAAATTCTTAGAATTCTTCTAACCTAAAAAATGAAACTCAATGTGGTTTCTGGAATTCTTCTATCCAAAACTTAAAAGATTAATATAAGAATCATTTATTTTTATAATTGTCAAGTCTGTGTTGTTATACATACGTTGACATTGTAACCGCTACATGACATTTTAATTCACTTGTCTCTGCAAAATGTTTTGTGAGAAAAAACTCAGCCATTTTTCAATTCCTTGTCAAGAACCTCTTCCATTAAGGGATTTCTTCCTTTTAGTTTATGTGGTCATTTCATTTGCTTGGAACACTAAAAAATGCACACTGAATTCAGAATTGACAATTCCATTTAGCAGTACTATACTTTTCTTATACTCATAATACTAAGAGCGCCTTTGAGATTACTTTTGTTAAAGTAATATTGTTCTTCTGCATGAAAAAGTTGGTTGAATCTGTCTTGAATAAAGTCATAGAGGAGTTTGAGCATGGCATTGCAAGCCCAGATGAACAGGTATGATACTTTTCACCTTTTAAGTAATGCCATTAGTTATTAAGTTATTGGCTAGTCACTTTGTGTCATTATTATACTTAATTTTAGGAAAAATAATTCTTCAGAAATCAGTGTCCTAAAGCGATGGGTCTGCAACAAAGTTTACTATGCCAAGATTCCTCCGTAATAAAGAAAGAGGAATGCATCCATAAAAATCATGATATTGAATATGAGGAATCACATAAACAACTTCTGAAGCAACAAATGCTCTTTGATGAACGACATAAAGATATTCGAGTAGGGAGCAACAACAATATTATTAATCAATTTAACTTTGCAATTTTTCAGGTTTTTATTAGTAAAATCTTGCCATCATAATATTTTTTATTGGATTTACCAGCAGAGCCTTCTGAGGAAGAGTTTAGGCTTGGTTTTAGGGGTGGAATCATGTTTTGCAATGTTCTTAACAAAGTTCAACCTGATAATGTTTCTAAGGTTAGTTTAGATGCTCCTAATTTTATTTACTCTATGTTTTTGTATTATTCTTTATGTAAATTTATGTTTGGATTGGTGCAATATTGTATGGATTTACCTATATAGAATAATGTATCTTAGTATTGTTGGACATCTCACTGCTCGACCAATCTTCTTTCTTTTTACATATATTTCACATGCGTAATATGTTATGTACGAAATCTTGATTGTAAACTTTATCAACACATGAGAAGAGAGGATGCTGCTATGAAAATTTAGAAGCACGTACGCAGACATGCATCTTGGAAAGCCTATATTAAACACCATACATCAATGCTTACTTTGCAAACAGCTTTGAGGGCAATCTCTTACCTGTACGGAGTTCAATTTTAGTTTTTTATGAAATTAATTTATAGTTTATCATAATAAATATTAAGAAACTCATTTTGACTTTTGTTGAAAGTTTATTGAATTTTTTAGAGTAAAATAACTATTTATTGTATATTAAAATAGAATTAGTAAAATCAAATTACATTTTATTATATGTTTCAATAACATTAGTTAATAAAAATAAATTATAATTAGTAGGGAGATTAAATAAATTTAATAAATAATAATAAGTTTTAGTGACAAACAACACCGTAGGAATAGATCAATTATTTATTTATATTTATTTAATTTTTAGTGACAAACAATATCATAGAAAAAGATCAATTTTTTATTTATATGTATCTAGATTTTAGTGACAGACAATACCGTAGCAATAAATCAATTATTTATTTATATTTATCTAGTTTTTAGTGACAATCATTATTATAAGAAGAACTTAAAAGACATGTAATGACGGCCCTCAAAACATGTATTGACAGTTCTTAAAGCATAACAAGACGTCGCCTTAAAGTTAACACTGAATTCTGGTGTCACTCAAACTATTATTAATTTTTATCTACAATTTTTGACGTTTAATGAGAAATTTTGTCTATCACTAAAAGTCAATTTTCTTATAGTACCACAACCTACAATGCGCCACCATTTATCACCAACTATTAGAATATTGAATTTGAATATTAGAGTTTTGTGATTTTAGAAGACTCAATTTTAAATATGAACAAAATTTCTAAAAACATGAATTCGGTCCTGGCTACGATCGTGATTCGTCCGCGACTACGATCGTGGCTGTGAATTTCTGTTTACTATTATTAATTTCTCATATATTTTATTTTTATGGTATATTTCAATGAAGCCACTTTTTTTATATATAATTTTGTACGAAACCATCTATACAATACCTCTATACAATTAAGTAATATTATAAAGCTACAATTAAAGAAGAAAAAAAATTATATTACGTTCAATATATTGAATAAAAAACATATTATAAAATATTATATATAAATCATAAAAGATAACTATAAAGATAAAAATTATAATAATATACTAATAATATTTATAAAATTTGTGGACCATGGGTATGGCCTGTGGTGGTCGACCTCCTTCTAGCTCTGTCTTTTAGTTTTTTTGCTTAATTTATTTCATTGCGTAATCTTATTATCCATATAAATTTTAATATTTTTTTTTGACAAACTCAAAATCTTGGACTTATATAAATTCAATTGATTTTTTATTTGGTTGAGTAATTTTATGTTGTGCAATGTAATATGTTATTTTAGCATATTCATACTTTTGAGGATATACAACATCAATCTTTTTATAATTCATTCATGCAATGATTATAGTCTATGCTCTATTTTACATTTTTTAACACATCAGTTATTACATGAGCATATATGCTATGCATTTAGTTTTCAATAGATATAATTCTTGAATCCTTAGACTTAATTGACGTGTTGTTTTCCTTTCTACAACGCCGCCCAATAAAGTCTTATGGCTTATCCTACTATAAGTCTAGATCAAACTAGATTTTTTTATAAAAATAAATAAATAAAAGTCATGCTACAAACTTTAAAATAGTTTTTTTATTCATTAGACTGACTTAATAAATAAACAAATATAAATAATATATTTTATTACTATTATTATTATTATATAATAGATTTTTATTTTATGGTAATTTATAAAAAAAAATTAACATTTTAGTAATTTAATTATATTATTTTATATTGAATTTTGTCACATTTAAATATATCATGTAAAAAAAAGAATGAAATAATATGTCTATAAAATTAAATTCTTTAAGAGTTTATGTAAATATAAAAAAAATGTCTTTAAATTTGTAAATATATTAGCTTCTTAATCTATTAAAATTTATGTATAAATAATTATGTAACATATTGATATGAAATAGGCTAATAAGTCGTCCTACACTTTCAAAAAACCAAATTCAAATATTGTGTTTTATAGTATCAACTTGGAGAAATTGGTTCTGCTAATATTAATATCTTGCAAGTAGACCTCTGAAGTATTATGTATGAGATGTTCCTTAAATCATTTTAGGAATTTTGGCATAAACTTTACAATATTTGTTTTGAAAATCTTTTCTAATATTTCAAGGTTTCATATTATGGATGAATGTATTCAAAGTATCTTTATTATGTTGCAGCAACCAACCGTGGTCCTTGTATGTACTGTACAATTTATTGATAATACGGATTCTTCCAACTTTATTGGAAAATCCTTGACTAGTCTTATAACAGAAATAATATCTATTATTCCCCTACCTTTTTTGGTATTTCAAAATTTGAAATTGCAAGGATGTGACAATTTAAAAACAATTTAATTTATTCCTTACCAAAATATCTCTTTAGAAACATCCATAAAAAACAATAAACTAACTACATATTAACTATGCTTGTATCAAGACAAGTAAAATCTTTTAATAAATTATGGTGTTAAATTTTGAAAAATGACTAAATTGATTTACAATCTTTTAACTTAAGAAAATACATTTTTATTTTACATATTTAAGAACTAAATTATCCTATCTTTGCAATTTTAAGTTTAAAAAGTTGATTTACTCAAGAGAGCTACTTTAGTTTCCACTATTGTTTTTTAAAAAATCACTCATATTCAACAGAAATAATTTATAATTTTGTTCGCAATGAATCAATGTTAAAATCATAAACAAGTGTAGTGTTTAATGAGGTCGTCATTATATATGAAAATACTATGACCATTGTGCATAGACTATGGTCAACGCGACGATAGAGTTATAATTTTTTGCTTTTTTTGTTTTTAAAAAGAAAAATTTTAAGTTATGAAATTGGTTGGGTCAATAAGTCCCAATCTCCCACATAAAGGTCATATTAAGGCCAACTTATTTTCTTATGGGCTGATAAAAAAAAGTACGTCCATATGGGTTTATTGGGCTAATGGACCATTTCAACCTCTTTTTGAATATTTAAATATATAAAATAATATAGAAATAGATATATCGATGATAGAGTTAGATAATTTTTTTTTTTAAGAAAAAATTTAGAGTTATGAAACTGGTCGGGTCAGACAGTCTCAATCCAGAGGATTGGAGCCCACATAAAGATTGTATTAAGGCCAACCTATTTACATGTAGACTTAAAAAAAGGAGAATTCTACCTTTACTCCTAGATTAACGCGAAAATATAATTTTGTCTTTTTAATTATTTATAAAATTTTTAACTTTTTTAACTTTTCATTTTTTTCACTATGGGTTAAAAATTTAGAAAAATTATCTTAACATATGAAACATTCAAAATCTTCGAAATTAAAAGTAAGTGCCACTTGAAAATTTTAAAGTTCTGAAACATAAAATTTTCAGAATATTTGAAAGTTTAGAAATGAAAATTTCCAGAATTTTCGAAACAGAAAAATTTCTAGATATGAAAACAGATTTAGAAACTTTACAGATTTGGAGACGTTCGAAATTTTTCAGATTTGTAAACTTTTGAAACTTTCTAAATTTTTGAAATGTAATCTTTATTTCGAAAATTTGAAACTTCTAAAACAATCAATTTTAAAATTTATTATAAATGATGAAAATGATAAAATCATCTTGTCATATATCTTAGAGATAACAAATACAACTATGGGAGTGCAAGGTAGAATCCTTAAAAAAACTCAGACTTAATTCATATGTACTTTGATTAAAAATAAAAAAGAAATATATTCATACGGCTTTATTGGGCTAATGGACCGGTTCAACCTTTTTTTGAATATTTAAATTTATAAAATAATAAAAATAGACTTATCATCTTGATGAAATTAGCTATTGTAATATTAGGAATATTTCTTCTCAATTTTTCATATAAATATATGCCTTGAACACATATAATAAATTTGAATGTGATTGCATCATAACTTGACCAATTTGAATTTATGAAAACAATGAAGGGAAAATATTATCCAATTTCCTAGAAATAAAGACATTCAATTAGAGTCAATAATCATGTTACAAGAGTTATTTATTATATATGTCTTTGAGTCTTTATCATTCGTTACCTTTGTGTATGGTGTTTTAAAATACAATATGCCTGTGATTCTGTTATAAATTATTTAAATAATGTAAAATGTGAAGCATGCTATTTAAATTGTTATGATATTTGTTGACCCCATTTGATGACGTGCACATAATGGCATACATGTGGCAGTTAATTATACTAATTTCCACTCTAGGAGTAACCAATGGTGATTGGTGTCACGAGTAGAGGAACTAGAATTGTCATTAAATTCAAAGATGAAACCTTCCCAGAGTAACTCCATAATCCTAACCCAAATAATGCCTTTCTAAATTATTATACAAAATTAAATATCATTTTACTATGCAAATAATATTGCATGCAAGCTATGTTTTTTAATTTTCACATAATTTCCTTTTCCTTAAATATCATGCATTGTTTTCAATACTTCCTTTCCTTCACTCATACACTCTGCCCATTGTTACCTACCTCCCCTGAGTACCACCATCCTAGACATACACGCCAATAATTTCCAAAATGTGTGTATATTATTGTCCAATTTTTGACTTATATTAATTAATTGCATGCTATAATTGGGATCAAAATCTAGTTTAAACCAACATTCTACTAACTATTCTAGACTAAACAAAGTTATAAAATAGGTAATTAGGTGAAATTCAACTAATTTTGTTTTATTATTGAAATTTTGAATTTGAATTCCAAATTTTACTTTTGATTATTAGAATCACATTTTTCTTGAAATTAAGAAAAAAAACTAGCTAACTTAAATTGAATTATAATTGATTTAAATTAACTTAATACTCATTCCCTCTCTAAATATAAAGGAAATTTGATTAAAAAATTGATATATGTAGTTAAAAATTTAAAATCAATACATCGATATTTTTAATTTATTTTTACTTGCATTTTGGAAATCTTAGTACTAATTATAGCTAAGGTTTTATATTTGCAAAATACCATTTGCTTATAGTTTTGCAACTGTATCATAACCTATATATATATATATATATATATTAGTATTTAAAATTTTAAAGCTACCTCAAAAATTCAAAATTGTAAAAAACAAAAATCATAAGTGGATAAAACCTGTCCTGGATGCTGCCCACAAGAAGTTAACAATCTCCGGGAAGTGAAAATGTTTTCTGCTGCATTTTGGATTTGTTGCTCTTTCCCTATACTTCAACATGTGAACTCAATTTGTCAACAAAAAAAAAAAGTTACCTCAAATTAAATACTTTCTTAACTTTTATTGTAAATGAATTAAATGTATATCTCTAAAATGAATCATTCAATGTTGAAAAAAATATAAATTATTAATTATTAAATTAAAGATTATGTATAGTTTTGAGGATCTATTTTTTTTTTTAATCTAACTGTCTTCATCTCCTCTCTTTTGATCTATTTCTCATTTTTCACTAAAGAGGGATTACATTATATAAAAAAACATAAATTTATTAAAATAGCTTCTCATTTTACTAACTTTATAAGATCCAAATTCGAATTACATAATGTAGTTCCTACTTTTAACTCTGAAACCACTTTGTATTTGTATTAATTAGAAACTAAATTAATATAATAAAAATATATTCAAATGTAGCAGTTATTTGAAAACTTGTGAGATGCCATCAAAGCACACGTCATCTAAATATGACTGTCCATAGTTCATGTGACAAAAAAGAATCAAATTGCATTCCTAATTTGGAAATGAAAGTTCCACAGCGTTATTATATTTTAGGACCAAACTAAAAGTTTAATTATCGTATTTTATTTTTAGTTACTTATTGAGCATTGAGATTTTATTAATGAACCTCTGACATCTAACCCACTTAAACATTTTTTTCATAAAAAATTATCATACCTTATAAATTATTTATTTGTTTTGAACCATTCTTAAATATATTTAAACTTTGTCCTTTAAAATTAATGGTACTATGCTTTTTCTCTATATAAATATAAGCATACTCTCCTTACTCCCTAGCTACTGGCATCACCAAATTTCGTAACAAAAAATGTCTTCCGATCTCTCCGTCATTCTTCCTCGTGTTCTAATCGTTTCTAGACGAACAGTTCGTAAGAACAAGTTCGTGGATTTCGTGGGTAAGTAGTTAATTAATTAATTAAATGAATGTATATAATGATGATTATTATTTATTATTTATTATTTATGCAGGGGAATATCATCTTGATCTTATAGTAAGATATGGAGCAGTACCAGTGATTGTGCCTCGTGTTTCAGGTGTAGACATGTTATTAAACAGTTTCGAACCAATTCATGGTGTTCTTCTATGTGAAGGAGAAGACATTGACCCTTCTTTGTACGAATTGCATCAATCTACTCTTTCTCATCAAGACTTGGAAGAAATCACAAAGCTTCATTCAAGTGACACTACCATTGACATACAAAAAGACTCTATTGAATTAAGCCTAGCAAAACTCTGTCTTCAAAGAAACATTCCTTACTTGGGTATTTGTAGAGGTTCACAACTCCTTAATGTTGCTTGTGGGGGTACTCTTTATAGAGACATAACTAAAGAGCATTGTCCTCAAAATAATAATAATGTGATTATGCATATAAACTATGATGATTATGATGGTCATAGACATGTTATTAAGGTTGTTGAAAAGACACCTTTGTTTGATTGGTTTAAGGATTCATTAGAAGAAGGGAAAATGGAGATTTTGGTAAATAGTTATCATCATCAAGGGGTTAAGAGATTGGCACAACGTTTTGTTCCAATGGCTTATGCAAATGATGGTTTAATTGAAGGTTTTTATGACCCTTATGGTTATAATCCAGAAGAGGGTCAATTTATTATGGGATTGCAATTTCACCCTGAGCGTATGAGAATTCCTAATTCAGATCATTTTGATTACCCTGGATGCCCTTTTGCCTACAAGGTTAATTGCTCTAATATATTATATTATATTTTCTTCATTACTTTCAATTAATAATTATAGTACATTAATTGCTACTTATTGCATGTGTAGGAATTTGTGAAGGCAGTGAATGCTTATCAAAAGAGATTGAATAGTTTAACATCATTGCCAAAGGCTATGAAACTAAACAAGGAAATGGAGAACAAAAGGAAGATTATAATGCGTAGCTTTTGTGTGGCAAAAACCATATACACCAAAGAGTGTGAACTTGAAGCTGGAGCTGAAGAAAGAGATAAATTAATGGCTACAAATGTAATGGGGAAAATGTCTGTGGACCAATTATCTGACCTTGTTTCTTTCTATCACACTATGGCTCAGATTTCTTCTCAACTATTGCAAATTAAGCTACATGCATCTTCTCAATCACTTTAGTTTTTATTTTCATTCTTTCCCTTCTGCTTGCTATGCAGTATTTGGACCATCAACACAAGACATCACTAACAAGCTTTTTTGTATCTTTATTTGCATAAATATACTATATATCTTATTTGAGGACTAATTCTAAATTTTATTAATTGTTCTCTGTATAAAATGTCATTAAATTTTATTTCAACAGAGAAATGACGTTATTGTTAGATTTAACGTTTTATTTAAAATTTAAATATAAAATATTACAATTGTGTAAGTTAATTATAATATAATTAATAAACTCTTCTAAAATAAAATAAAAACAGATAAAAAATTCTTAAAACAGATAACAAAACTAATTCAATTTTAAAAATACTCTAATTGTAATTTTAAATATTATATATATATATATATATATACTCATAAATATTATGAAATAAGAGATAAAATTTTTACATTTTAACGAATTAACTTTTATATAAAGAAATTCAGAGTGCCTAAAATAACTTTTTTACACCAAAAGAAATGAGAATAAAATTTTGAGAAAGAAAGGAAGATCAAACTTAAACTTTGTAACGAAGAAAAAGGAAATATAATATATTATTTGATTATTTTTATTCTTCAATTGACATAAATTTCAATGGGGAATATATCTATGGAGTTATGCATAAAGAGTATTAATCTCTTCACTTTTTTTTTCCAAACAAAGCATTCTTCATACACCGCCTTCTCCTTACTTACATGCTCCTGATTTTTAGATTTTCCAATAACAATCTTTTTTTACAATTATGTAAATTAGCTTATACTTTCGTAATGAAATATATATATAACGTTGAGTCTCATGAATATTAGATGTTTTTAATTAACGTACATTTGATATTTTAAGAGTTTGCACGTTGTAAAATACTCATTAATTCAACTTTAACTAACAGTAATTTTTATCTTCCTTAATTTTTTTTTAAATTAAGGTAACCTCTAATACTTTTTGTAAAAAATAATTTAGTTACACTTTGGTCAACAAATATATTGAATATATAATATAAATTAAATACATTAACTTTTGTTAATCAAATTATAATTCAATTATCTCTTATAAACATGTACCATTAGGAGTAATAGTTATTATTTTTTGTAGTTAACATAATGTTAATTTTTTTATATCAAATAATTTTACTAGATAGTACTCCTCTTGTTCTTTTTATAAGAGATAAATAGAATACAAATGAGTCAACAAAAAAGAAAATATTTAATCTATATATCAATTAAATACATTTATTTTTGTTGATTCATTTATCTCTTATAAAAAACAATGGAGTTAATATTTTATTACAATATTTTGTGTATTTAATGTCTA